>QVAJ01000046.1:2353644-2373314 GCA_003546035.1 Mixornis gularis | reverse complement strand
TCAGTGCTGCATGAAAACAGAGAAAACGGATGGTACAGTTAGTTCCCTAACAGATACCTCAAGTATGGTCAGGGTCTGCTGCCTGAATTGGATATGGTTTCATATTACCCTGCTTTCAGCTGTATTGTAGATTGTCTTGGTCATGATAACTGTGTAAAGAAAGACACCAAGTTAAGAGGTTTTGCTGTGTCATGCTGGGCTTCAGTTCTAAGACCTCTGCACTGTGGTTTGATGCACTGCAGCTGGACACAAAGACACTTAGAGTAGTGCTAAATAACTGAGGGGAAGGGAACTACATATGCTTGTTTGTTGTTTATGACTCTGTATTTTAAAAGATGAGTAATTGACACTGAATTGTGAAAAGAACTTGTATCTAGGAAAGTTACTTTTCTGTGCTCTCTTTCCATCATAAAAAATTTTTGCTCAGAGCCTCTATGCATGACTGTCAGCCAGCTGTCTTGGCATCAGTGATAGATCCTTGGATTTTATTCAGACTTTACTTGGGTAATCTTTTATTTTGAATTCAGCCTTTTCTTTGATTTTTCAGGCAGATGCACAGTGTGACTGAAGAGTACCAGTTCAGACTCAGGATTGCTCAGTATAGGGAGAAATCTGAAAAATTTCAGCTTCTAGCCAGTCAGTGCCTCTCACAGGTTGTGGTGGAATCAGGATGTCCATGTAGCAGATTGTGTTTGAAATCAGCAGCAACTTGAAGAAGTTTTGGGAGCATCATATCATTACTGCTTTATTTTTTTAAAAGTATTGTAGACTTGGTGGTAGGGCAGTTGAGGTTTTTAACATTCTCATGGCCATGGTTGCACATAATATCCTTTGTGTCCCTGTCCAGGTCTTTTACTGATGGCCTTCTTCTCATCCTAGGTTTTTATGGGCAGCTCCAGACTTTCTGCCCTCCACATTATGCCGACACTCAGAAGAACATACAAGACAGTGTTTCTTGCAGTATGGTTCCTTCTGTTGACTGCTCAGGTCTCACATCAGCAGGCCAGGCAGGGCTTGGCATTTTCCATCGGAGTTTTTCAGATCATTCTGGAATCAAAGGTAAATAACAGCTGGTGACCCCGTGTATGATTGTGTGTGCAGTTTGTGAATTTTGGCAGACGTGCATGGGCTGAGTGTTTGGGTGGGACATGTCATGACAGATTTGACTCTGTACAAAGGGGAGATGGTTTTCAGACCCCCATGGAGTGGTTGGTGTTGGGGGGCCAGCAGTCAGTATAGGTGGCAGTAACAACTAGCCTGTGTGCACTCTAAACCCTGTTGGAGGCTTCTCAAAGTTCTCCCCTGTGGGGATAGACAGTCTCTGGCTTGTGCATTTGAGTTGAAATACAGCCCACTGGGCCCTCTGTGATATTTGTGCAGCCACTCCACTGCACATATTGTGGCAGAGACCTGAGATGATTCAAACTACTGATTTTGGTTGGTGCATGTTTGGTTTTTATCAGTCTTGAATTTCATTTATTCACTTTTCCATGACTAAAACTGCCTGGATGCACACTCATCTGTGTGCACTCAACTTAGTCTGTGCCTAGATGAAAAGTACTTAAGGGGCTTGCCTGCTGCTGTGGAAGGATGAAAGATCTCTGTGCAAAGGATCAGTATGAGACAGTGAGCCTAATCTTAGCACTCAATTAATGCCCAGGTCTTTTACTGTCCTTCCACTCAGGATGAATCAACCCACTTAACATTTATTGTGCTTTGAAGTCCCTTAAATGTCACGGCCCTTCAGAAGTGTATTTCAAAGCCAGTGCACCTGTAATAACAAAGAGAGATCTCATAGTATGTAAACCTTATCCAAAAGATGGGAGTGTGTTTGCAAAAACAAGTAACATACAGTTCCTCTTGGGCTTATTACTGACACTTATAAAAGGTAGTAATTTCTGTGGCAGGGTCTACTTTACAACAAATACATTTTACAATATTTTGTTGTCTTTTATCCTGTGTTCAATATGATGAAGTTTGTTAAACAAGCATGAAGTTTATTTTTTGAAATGATCACAATTTTGACACCCACTAAATGGGGAGGTGTGAGTTGCAGTGAAATCTGCTCTACTTCAGACTTGATTATGAGAGAACTGAAAATTCCTCCCTTAGCAGTAAGTTATGTGATTAATTTCATACATATATTGGCTTATTTATTTTATTTGTGTATTCAATCTAAAACCATTTCCAGTTCTATGCATAAGGATTAGGACATGCTTCATTATATCGTTATCCTGCTTCTTAACTGGGGTTTTTTTTGTTTTGTTTCTTCTCCCAGTATATGACTTTCCAGCAGGGTCTGTGGGTATCTTTGGTGATCCAGCTTGCAGCATGCCAGAGGACAGCAGTTTCCTACAAGTAAATGCAGTGGATCATTGTTCCAGCCAGCTTTCTTCTGTATACACTGAAGGCTAAAGTGATGTATTATCTACTTCCAGCAACTTGATTCTGTTTCATCTTGCCCTTCTGTTATTTCCCTACAAATATTTTCTCTCCGTGAAACTGCCACGTATGTATGGGGATATGACTAGATATACATACACAATGGAGAGGGAAAAAACAATTACCAAGCATCCTTCATTCAATCAAGCAGCCAACTGAGAAGGGGAATGTTTGGAGAAAGCAAGCTTTGCCAAAACCTTAGGAATTGTTTCTTTTCTTCTGATCTGTCGTGCAGCAACTATACTTTTAAAATTATTCCTTCTTTTAATTTCTCAAAGGGAATTCAGAGACCAAATAATAAAACTGGTTGTTGGCTGTAATCCTTTCAAGCTGAATGAGTGCACTTCTAGAATAACACAGCTTTAGAAAATTCCTTTTTCAAAAAAGGAAAAGAAGCAAAACCAGAGCATAGTACAAACATTTCATACAGTTTTTGCACAGCCTGTCTGCATGTGATAGTTCCAAAGTTTAACACACACCAGTGTCCAAAAAGAAGAGAAATTAGACATATATGTTGGGACTACCTTTTGGAGGCATTGGTTTTGGATCCAAGGTTGTTGGTAGAGGATTTCTCACAGGCCTCAGGTTAGGTGTCCTTTCTTTCCCTCTTTATTTTAAGCCATACAATATGGCTACTACTGTTTTCCCAATATTCATTCTGACCCTTTAAGCATAAATAAGAAGGTTTAAATACACAAGAAGTCATGTGGATTTGTCTCCATTTAGCACATCTGCTAGATAAGCATAAATTCATTTTAACTTTCAGTTGCTTGTTAATTAGGTTGTAGAGCATTGTTGCTGTATGTGCTATAATCTTCTGCAGGAAGGTTTAAAATATTTTGTAGGAAAGATTCTTCCTTAAATTCCACATACTTTTTTAAAAAAGTTATCTGTACTGATTCAATTAAATTTTGGTTGTCCTAATCTTTTTCCATAACACGTTTTCAGAAAGAAGAACTACTCCCAAGTAGTAGTTTATGTTTCCTTTGGTTACTTAGAGAAATAAAACTGGACTGGTTTGGTGGTTTTGATTTTTCTGACCAGCATCAGGCTCAAGGTCCTCAAATTTAGTCCAGGATGCAAAAAAATCAGGTTGTCCCTCATAAAACATATAAGGTTATGAGTTAAAACCAGTATTTTGCAGTGGAGATTTCATCACTGTGATCCTGTATACCGTGAGAACAACTCTTACATTAGCAAGACTGAGTTTTTAGGTTTTAATTCCTGTTCATCCATTTTGTGGATTTCTTACTTTGTAGTGTACATCTTAATATTCTCATGAACTGAAAGAGTAAGGACAGAAAAGCTCATACTTGCAGGCTGGACCACAACTATGCTTCTGAAATCACTCTTCTAAAAAGATAAACTTTAAAAAAAAAAAGGTTTATACAAACTTTTTTTTTTCTTTCCTGGCAAATTTTGAAGTCTAATTTGGCTCAAAATCATAATTAAATCTGCAGTTGTGTAAAATAGATGAATTTATGTCCAGATGTTTGTGAACACTGGCAATGTTTTGAGGTTTGTATTGATGAAGTACATTCTTATGTGCAGTCATGTGCTTATATATTTAATGGAGAGATTTTCATCTGATACATAGAATATATGGATAAACCATGCACATAAATGAAGTACAGCAAGAGGTAAAGTAACTAAAATACAGCTAATTCTGTGCTACATTCTTCCCCCATATATTCTGCTTCCCACCTCACAAGAGGATGTGTCCCTCTACCCCAGCTTGCACTAAGAGGTGTAGATGTCACCATGCGTGGTTTGCATTGGGTTAAATGACACCAGGCATCCCTCAGAGCCATGAATGTGCCACCAAAAACAGTCCTTTTGCTCATTACTGACCACAAGTTTTGCTTTTAAATAAAGCTTTAATTTTGTATATCTGAAAGCCCATTCTGTGGTCACTGCACAAACATAACTTGGCTCAGTAGGAACAATTAGTCACACTGAACTCTTCGGTTTCAAATGTGTGGAATTGTGTTTTGCTCCACCAAAGTCAGCACAGCAGGATCAGACTACGTGTGGACATTTGCATGTGCATAGACATGTATCTATATACTTTTTTCATATACATAAATCCTCCAAAATTCTTTTAACCACGTGATTGTCCAGAATTTGTCCATTGCTGTTTACAAAACTGAGATACTGTTGCTGTCTTCCAATCTGTACTGCTTTTAAACTTCTAAACCTTTCAAAGTTTTTTTTTTTTCTAGTATCTGAATGTACAACTTTCTGTAGAGGTGGGGGATTAAGCATTTTGAAACATGCTGACCAAAGGGAAAGTGGGAGTACAGAATTCAAAAAGGGCATTTTTAACTTGGGGGTTCATCACTTACATTTGAAAAAAGGAAACTTTTGCAAGTCATTAATTCATTCATTGTTTCACATATATATATAATGTGTATATTCACAGCCTTCCATGAGCCTTAATCCTAAAAAGAAGGCCCTAAAGAACAGTCAAATCAAGCATATGAATGTGGGCTACCAGTCTGTAAAAAGGTATGCCTTTGTTTACTTCTCATTCAGAGACAAAGAGGATTCTTCACTATTTTTTCATTATTCTCTTTGGAGTTGGACTGACTACAAGGCATCAATTTAATCACTGAGGGCAGTTGTATAAAAAGTCCCATTGTATCTGATGTATATTGGATGTTTAAATAGGGAATCCTGATTGTCACAATCAAAAATGGTGCCTAAGAAAACACAGTGTTGTGGGTTTTCTGAGTTATTTGGAAATACTTGTGCCTCAGTGAGTTTTGAGTTGTTATTCTACTCGCCGTGTTGTTAACTTCCTAAAGGGATTCACATCTAAGAATTGAATTTATTTTACACTACAGACATTAAACAACATTCAGAAGAAATCATCTACAATTATTCTTTCATACAATTCAGCTGTTTCCTGACTCGGTGGTCTGTTTGTATCTGCATCAGAAACGGTTCTACACTGGAGTTTGAAATACTGTTTCAAAGTGCATGTGCACTAGGGGAAGTGAATGAGAGTTCACATTTTTTATTTGGGTCTCCTTTTCTGTGTGTGAATGAACACAAACACACAGACATTGTGGTTTACTGCTGCCAGATACTGGAGAATTGCAGTGCTAAGGCCACCTGTCACACTGTATATTGTTTTCAGCTTTTCYTGAAAAGGTGTGAATGGGTATAAAAACTACATTTTAACTGTTTGTTCCTTGTTTTCCCTGTGTAATTTTATAGCAGATTTTTTTCTTTTTTTAAATGGCACTTTTTTTCTTGTTTGTATGAAATTTCGTTATTGGTTTGGGGCTTTTTGTATATATATGTATTTCCTTGAAGCAGGTAAAGCAAAAGAAAATGGCCACAAATTAAAATTAGCTGAGTGAGATTTTATTTTAAAAAAAAGAAATCCTTTTGTTCTGCACAGAAAGCAGCATCTGTACAGAAAGCAGCATCTTGTGTAATAKTTTTTACACCAAGCACTTTGGTGAGGAGAGAAAGTGGGATTATGTTTTTCCTAAACCTTACAGAGTAATCTACATATTTATACATGCTTACATATATACATATGATTTTAATTTGCCATACTGTATATCTGGCTGATATATCTTGCTTTAAAGAAATGTCTGTTGCATGTCATGAAGAAAACAAAAATTCAAAAGAATTAGTTACACCTTTTGCTCTATTAGTGTGTGTAATTTTGTGATTTTTTTACAGTTATTTTTCATACAATCATAAGTTATTTTTTGTCCTGTATCATAACATTCTGTTTTATGTAAAAGGTAAAAGTGAAAGGTGTGTGTGCATGGTACAAAATAAAACTGGAAAATTGTAACTCCATTACATTACCTGTAGAACATATTATTGTGAGATGCCCTTAAAGATAACTGCTCCAGCCATTGTCCTTCACCATGAAACTACTAGTATTTGTATGGATTTATATAATTAGAAACATAATTAGGAAACAAACTCTTGGAGACTTCTCAGAATAACCCACTCGGCTCAGAGTTATAAGTCTGGATTTAATTATTGTTATGGTGAGGCTTGAGATTTGTAGAGATAAATTAATGCCTCAGTGTGTGTTTACACCCTGGGTGGAGACACAAATAAAAGAAGAAAATTTAATTACATTTTTGTGCTGTGATAGTTTTTAATTTTTGGGGGGGGTTCTTTGGTCATGTGATTTGACAGTRCAGCATATTAAAGTATTTTGCTTTTTGTCTTGTTCTTGTTTCTAACATACTCAAGCAATTAAACTATTTCAGATCACCTAATGCAAGGAAAAAAGTGTTTTTTTAAAACTCTGCATTAGACAAAATGSTAAGAAAAGGCAGCGACAGAAGTTGATGCATGCTTATGTCCAAAACACATCCTGAGAACTCAACATGCTTAGGAGATAAATTATCTCTACCACACCCACATATTGGACTMGAAATCAAAGGACAAAATACAAACTAATATTTAAGTGCAGAGAAATCCTGTTACAGGATTGTAAGAGGCCTTTGAAAATAATGGTCCTAGTTGCTCTTACTATGAAATTATTGACATGATTGGCTSTGTGTCAACTATGAGCAGATAAAAAACTACTAATCCTACAGCTGCTGACACTTACATGTGATCCTGTAGAGTTTTGCTAAAAATAAGCTTAGCCCAGTGCAATCTTCTTTACCCTACATCTTAATTTAGTGTAGGGAAAATGCTCCATGTTTTAGCAAATAATTGTTAGTGAATYCTATAATTCTTTTGAAGAACTTTGAAGAAGTTTGAATTCTTTCAGAGAGTCGCTAAATTCAAGTGTTCCAAAATTCAATCTTTCTTTTTTAATAGAGAGCTATTAAAATGAGAAGTATACAAGAAGTATGCAAGTTYTATATGCAGTGGAAAGTAACATGGCTCAAAATACCTCAAAGCCATGTGCTTTTTCCTGTGTGCTTGAGCTGGACCAGTGTCTCACGATGTCCTGCAAACTATCCTATGGAAAAAAAGTCATTTTTATGTCATTATGTGACAGGCCCATTCCTCCAAAGAACAATTTCTGAATGAAAGTTGTCTAGACTTTTTATTTGATAAAGTGTTGGTGTTTGGGGTTTTCCTATTTCAGAACAGAAYCCCTTTTTGGAATATCAGAAATTCTTACGAGATAAAAATCTGGGGGGGAGGGAGAGACGATGTTAATTYGTAGCTTGTTTGTACTTACAGCTGTGAGTTCTCCCATGCAACTGTGCCAAAGCCCACTGTATTCATGAATTKATATCAACTCTGCCCTAATGGAAAATACTGCAATAAAGCTTTATGTACAGCAATCTCCTTCAGTGAGAGGGGAAAAAAAACCACCTAATTCTTCCATTCTGAATATGTATCTACTYGTATTTACTGCACCTAATTACACAATACCTTGTATTTGCAGATAAGAGTGAGGATGTCTATATGAAAACAAAACTGAGCATTTTCCTAGACCATGCTCCTCAGGAAAATTTCATGCCATGATCCTCAAGAAAATGCTTCTCATTCAAACTTGCTGTTTCCTACCTTGGATCATTTTGTAACTCTAAGTAACATCATATATGTTTTGAATTCCCTGATTTTTAGACTGTGTCTGTTACCCACTGTAAACAGGACTCCTTGAAAAGCAGTTTTAAWAATTTTATCCCTTAATGGATAGTCTTAAAGTGGACAACTTGTGCATGACTGTGTATACTGACTTACTGCAATAAAACTACGAGAAACAAAATAGTGAAATTCACCTCACAGGATGGAGAGCGTTACCTCTTTTAAGGTTCCTATGTCTTCTTCCAAAATGTTATATTTTTCCTTCACCTTCCTTGAAACTATAATGTTCTCATTTAAAAGCTAAGTATGAAAAGTCATTCTACCACATCTTCCCATGCCATTTATAGATTTACAACCAAAGTAAATTTACCCAGCAGTCAGCATCATTAATGATTCACAAATGAGATGGGTTAGTTCAGTGAACTGTAACAAAGAACACCTTTCTATGTGTCTAGTTAAATGCTCCAACATGCCTTTGTTATAACTAAAAAAATGCAAACCTTATGCATGGCTGCAGCCAGGTACACAGTCTGAAGCATTACAAATACAGCGAGGCAGACAGAAGAAAATATAACCATTTCCTCAATATTGCACTTTTTTTCCTTTTGATCAAAAACATATCAGTGGGGGAACATCAAGCTTGGCTGCATGTAAATCATCTAGCTTCAGCTATTTCAGGAATGGATAGAATGAGATTGATTAAGCTCAKGAAAGGGTGGGCTGGCCTTCTTAGTCTCTGAAAATTCTGGCTAAAATCTGTTGGAAAAATAAAACCCGAAGTGGCCTCTGCAACAGTGTCTGCCGTATTTACAATTGTAATTAATAGATTGGCAACATTGTGATTTCACTTGTTAACCCACCACTTTCCATAGCACACAGTTGTAATTAAGCTGTAGTTATCTTTGACTTGAAGAAGAGGAAGGATACTTTAATGAAAGTTATATTAGTAGTATTTGAGGGAAGTTCCTAGAGAAAAAATTGAAGCAGCAATACTGGGCCAGCTAATCCATTGAAGAAGTGGGAATAATGTTACATTGCACCATTATTGCATGAGACCTTTATGCAATGAGGACTTAAAAGAGTTCTTAAAAGAAGTTGGAAGTTTTACCCTGGAAGTTTAAAATCAGTGAAGGCTGCATTCCTATCAGAGTCTTTTTTTTTCCCAACCCTTCTGTAGAAGCCTAAGAATGCTTGGTAAAATGTTGGAATTCTGAAAAATGAGAATTTGGGGTTTTAGTATATAGMAATACATGTGAGTCAAGATGSAGGGCTTTGGGCATTGTCTAAGTCCTTCTTCTTCACYTYCTTCTTCTTTCTTCTTCCTGGGTTTGGGTGGTTTTCTGTAATTGGTTGRTGGAGTCCGCATTGCAGACTTCAAGTRGTYAGTTATTGGGTTTCAAGTAAAAATAGTTTAGGTGGCATTTCACAATAGGACAGATTGTCCTTGAAAATACCTGGTAGAGATAGAGAAGTCCTCCACTTTGCCTTCATTTTCTAGCTTGCTAGTTAGAGCTCACGGCTCCTGAGTCTGTAAATGGATAAGAAATAATAAGCATCCAAGTCCCAACACAACACTTACATTTCCTGTGTATTATTCATCCTGACCTTGGCAAGAAAAAAAAAGAAGCCAGAACAGCCACAGTAAAATTTTAGTTCCAATGTCAGTTTTCTCTTTTGTGACTTTGTTAAGACAGTCCACAACAGCATTGAATACAGTAGCAGTTTTGTCATCTAGGTATGTGTAGAAGAGAAACTGTATTAAAATGATTAAAATAATTTTAGGAAACCTGCTAAAATAGAATCTGCACAAAGCAGAACTGTGCAGATTTACTCAAACCAAAGCTGAACCAATATTTATAATAAGATGATTTTACCCAACTAATGGAAATGCTGCTTAAAGGTTGAACTGGAAAGAATGGCACTCATATCCACTGTGGTACTCTTTTTTTCCTACTTGCAAGTGTGTGTTTCAGGTACTCTAGAGCCCATTTGATTGTTAGGTACAGAGTTTGTGCTGGSAAGTTGGGCTTTTTATTTTGGTGGGCCTTTTTCATAGCAATTGCATGCTATGCACACTGCTGAACAAACCTACTTTGAGTAAAGGAGGGGGAAGTTTGAATTTAGTTAAAAGGGATTTATGTAATAGTAGCTTCATTGCATTTACTTTAAACTTTCTTCTTTGATCCTTAACCCTAACCCTAAGACAGTCAAGGAGGCTATGCCTAATGGCTCAAAGGAGTAAAAGAATTGATCATTGATCAGTCCCATTGTCCTTCATTTTACTTTCACATCACTGTGTGGCCTCTAACAGGACATTTACCATACAGGAACAAGCAGAAGCCAGAATGCTTGTCTGGTCGGTTTTTCATCCCTTAGTGATCCTAAGTGATGAAGTTGTTACTTTCACTGTGTGAATTATGGCCTTACACAAGTCATCACACACATATTAAAGGCTGTTAGCAGATAAAAAAGGGCCTTGAGGGAAATGATAGCTGAAAGGGACCTTGATGCTCCTTCAGACCAAGGGGTCAGCAGTGCTGGGCCTGGTGATGCAAACTGGAGAACTCTGATGGCAAAAGGTTCCCTGAAGCAATTGGAGACCAGTGTGGCCCACAGCTGACCACAGCCTGCACCTCTCCCAAATACACTTTCTGCAAAGGTCAGTGGGTTTGGTGACTCTCGCTGCCTGAGAATCCCACCAGCAGGAAGGATCCTCAGAAACCTGGCCAGCTGCATTTTACACTGGACTTGGGAGGACTGTGGTTATTGGGCAACACCAAAGGCACTGGATGTAATTCTGGCTGCCTGTACTAGAGAAAAACTGGAGCAGAAACCTAATAYTGGGCAGTTTCCCAATTAATGGAACATATTGCATCCAACTAATCCCYGTTAATACTGTCCTGTTCTTACTGCTGTATCTTTCTGTTTAGTGGMTTTAGCATACCTTTTTATGCTAAAATCAGTACTAAGAAAGGAGAGGAGGAAAGTATCTCTTCTGTTGTTCTCTCTTCTATGATATCATTTCCCTTTCATTGCACAGAAATTCTTCCTGACAAAGCACACTAAACATTTAAGTCATTTTGGTTCTGCACAAATGTGAATGAGGGTAAATTTACCCCTTTCTCATTGCAGAAAAAGGTAAGTAGGAAAACTGATGTTGTATGTCTTGCTTGAGAATCATACACAAGTATAAATTTGAATTGAAGTTTGGATTCAAAATCAAAAATAAGTCAGAGATAAGTTCAGGAAACACATCACTGAAGGAAGTGTGATATGTGAWGGAAAAAATAAAAAGTCATAGTACAACATAATACAATACATGTCTATATAGAGAGACAGAGAAAGAACATACAAGAGTTGATAAAAGCTTTTTCCTTTCAAAGCTCTCAAGGCTTTTTCCTAAACCAAGAGGAGAAGGCATCATTAACCCAAATTTGGGGTTATAGTTGCTAGTAGCACTTACAAGACTACAAATTACATATTTTCAGTCCAGTGCAAACATAATCAGACACAGAAATCACTACTTACTCTAAGGCAACYTACATTGCTTACAACCTGGAAAACCTTGCAATGGTGGGGTTTTGCCATCTAATTTTGTCTTACCTTGATTTTATGCCCATTGCACTTGAGAGTCTTATTTCAATTCCATGTAAACCCTTGAGCAGATTCTCAATGGCATTTTA
This sequence comes from Mixornis gularis, assembly GCA_003546035.1. Taxonomy (NCBI): domain Eukaryota; kingdom Metazoa; phylum Chordata; class Aves; order Passeriformes; family Timaliidae; genus Mixornis; species Mixornis gularis. The sequence goes on along the minus strand of QVAJ01000046.1, from coordinate 2,361,657 downwards.
CTATATGTACCTTTACTATATGTACCACTATAGGTTAGTGACAAGTTGCCACGTTCACAAGTCCTGTCATTTTGGCATGGCAGTTGTACATCCACTCTTCCCTCACACAACCWGATGCATAAACTATACCACAGAAGAGAATTTTGCACTCACAGATTCCTGTTCTTTTATTCTTCTACTCTTTTGTCTCACATTTTTTTGAGAAAGAACTGATACCAGATATGTAGTCTTCCTTGGTATTTCTGTGGCACTTACTGAATACCCTGAAAATCATTTTTATTAATCAAGTGTGCCTGTGTGGGAAGTACATACTTTTTCCTTATGTGGGAGAAAATCTCACCCCAAAGTCAGAAAGAACCTCTGTGAGCTTCTCATCCAGTTTTTTGTTGAAGGGGGGATAACGGAAAAGTCTATGAAACAGTGACATAGAAATGTTAGCTTTAATCCAAGCCCCATTTGAACTGAACAAGGAGTGATTCTCCTACAGTCTGTAGTGCAAAAGCCTGTAATAAACACAAATACCAAATCAAGCCTAGCAAGTGCTAGAAGCTCATCTAAATTTCATATAGTTGGGGTTTGGTGGAGAGGAGAGAAAAAGTGAGAAATCTACKTCTTTTGCCTCTCAAAGCTGCTACTTTCTAAAACTATGTGTAGGTCTGTAAAATGTTGGAATTAATCCTGTAGCCTTACCTCATCCCACAGGCATTTAACAAAGGCAGTATTCTTGAATGCTAAGTTTCAACTAATTACCAGAAGTGAGTGAGAGAAAAAGGGGACAAAGAGCACCTGACATGATGGCATGTTAATAATTCACCACGATGTCTGGGATAACATGCTTTCAGCACAACATCTCATGTGCTCCAGAAATAGGCTTACTCTTCTCAGCAGAGGAGATGGAGCACTTGATGAAAAATGGCAACTAATAAGTGTGTCACCTGCTTGCACATCATTTAACCTGCATAAGTGTGTAAAGGCTTGTGGCAGCAGGGTTGTATTTTACATGCAAGAATTGGGAAGTTCTGTGATTCTCTAAATCTGCTCACAGGCTCCAGTTAATTAATCCTGAAAACTGGAAATTTCAAACATGCGTCTTTGCACAGTAACAAAATATRATGGGGTGAAAGGGCACTCCAGAAACAACAGGGTGAAAAAGGTTACCTGACCACACTTCTTCAAGGGGTCACATTCTTTGAATAACATAACTGTGATAGCCCCCTAAAAAATATGCATGGCACATCTTGGAAAAAAATTGAAAAGCATAATCAAGTCATGCCCCAGAACAAATTCAGAGCACAGATAACACCCCACCACCCCCACCCCCCAAACTCTTCCTTGTGAGTGTGCATCTTTCACTGGAAAGATGCATTGCCCAGATGATCTCCTGGACTTGCTGTTTTTCTACAAGGTCATCGCCATCAAGCGTCTCTGAAAGCAACAAAGCCACTTTCAGTGTTACTCATGGTACTACAAGGTTACCAACTGAAGAAAACTCAGGGATGCTGGTGAGCATAACTTCTCTGCACCCAAGGTAAGTTCTGTTGTGGAATAATAACATGCTGAGACAATAAGAGCTGCTATCTAAAAGCAGGAATTGAGTGAAACAACCTTGAGGCTTTATCTCTTTTACCTTCCTCTGTCTGCAGCAAGAGGAGAGTGCTGTTAAAAATAACAGCAAGTTTGCTGAGATCTAGGCCCCACACCTGCCRGTTCCCTGGGGGTCACAGGTGTCTAGAATATTCTTGAGAATGTCAGGGAAGGTCTCCTCATGCCTTTTTGAACTCAACGATTCTTTGTTGTGTAAAAAACTTACAAGCATCCACAACGAAGGGCAAAAGCTGGTACTGCCCACCGAGTTATTTCAAYACCAAAAAGCAAAAAGTGAAATTAGCAAGAGGCATGTTCCAAGCAGCAGAGCAACTGCAAGCATGTGTTTCTTCTACTATTCAAGAGACTTTTTAATTTGCATAAAACCAAGAAAAATGATGTGCACAAACAAAATCAACAAAAAGATGGTAGAGGTTTCTATTTGTTTCAGAGCAACAGCCCTGGTAACACACATGGCATTTGCAGAAGACAAGTGAAAATATACAAGTTGTTTAAAAAATTCCAATCTTATGCCAACCCAAATAACATTGCTGAGTCACAGAATTCTAAAGAAACTGCGCCATCAGTCCTATAACTGTTGACATGCCTCATTCAGTTGGTATGTGATATTTCTGATTTTTTTGACTGTCTCATTCCTACTGCTTGACAATGCTAATTTTGTTCCACTTCCTTTATGTTTGATAGTTCCGGTTTTGAGCTAAGTTGCTCTGATTCTGAAGTGGCGTTACTGTGTTTCCATGGAATTAATTTTATGCTTACAGTGGGAATACATGGAATGCTTGTGTTTAGCAGAAATGTGCTAGGTACTTTATTGAGGTTTGAAAGGTTGCACTGATAAAAAGATTTGTGAAGTTAATATGATGCCTATGAAACTGAAATATCACTTTTTTGTACAAGGGAAAGTACAGTCAAACTTCAGGAGATATCTTAAAACAAGGTCACAGGTTTTTTTTCCTTTCTGTAGGAAGCTGGTACTGATCAGATATTGTGTAATTATGGCAGTTGTAATCTGAAATTCCACAGCAGTTTCTCTGAAATTCCTGGAACTAGTTTGGCATAAATTGGTACTGGCAGAGTCAGAATCAGGCATTCAGCCTTAGAAGGTGACTGTGCTGGGAAGTCTGCGCAGATCCACTCCCTTGGAGCCCTGACTCTAAAGAATTCAAAAGAACACTCCACTATAAAAATATTTTAAATAATTTTGGTTTTTAAGACAGCTGGTAGCAGTTCTATTTTGCTCCAAGGATCTTCTCTATGATGTTCTGGGTAACAAGACAGGCTAGAAAGAAACTACAAACTATTTGTAGGCAGATGCATAGAAATTTGTCACCAACGTCACATTCTTTAATTTTCAAAAGCAAATCTGCCACAGATGTGTCAGCATAAGGTGACCTAAAAGTGAATTAAGTGAGAAATTTATTACTTGGCAGTCTTAAAAAGCAAGATTGAGTATGGATAAAATGTTCTCATTTCCACAATCAAACTACMGTGAAGTCTGGACTGACATGATTAYRTATTTTTAAATTCAGCCACATTTCTTCTCACGTGTTACACCAGTGGAAAATATCCTCTGAAGTAAGCACCATCAGAAAGCTTCATGACTCATACACTTCATGGTTAACCATTAAGCCCATATTTGTGATCACTGTATGATAACAAGGCCTTGTCTAAGAAATTCTCGTACTAATGCTGAGAGAAACTATTTGCACTGAACATTTTTCATCTCTGTCTGCCATCCATTAACTGTAAACTGTAAAGTTTTAGATTTCAAAATGCAAAAGTCAAATCTGACAAGTTCTTGCTGTGACAAAATCTCTGTCAGAGTGATTTAAAAACAGCCATAGATGATGATGATGAATATTTGAGTCAAGCATTTCATGCATTGAAGCAGTATTTATTGATTTTTCTTGGAGATTTAGTTCCATACTTGTACAGTTTGCACTGTAAAGCAATGCAAACTGGGGGTATGTATTTGTAGGATGGCTGCAACTGGAAGAGAAGGCAAAGACAAAAATCTCCAATAGGACGACAACAGTAATTTTTTTTTTTTTTTAATCTTGAAATTTCTGCCTGTTTTGAGTCAGTTAAACAAGTAACAAAGGACTCTGAAATGCTGCAAACATCAGAATTAACAATGGTTTATTTGGAAAAAAAGAAGGGGGGCAATGGAAACTCCAGGAGATTCTAACTGAATTGCTACTTAAAAGCAAAGAAAGACAATATCCATACCTTAACAGTAAACTATCAGTCAAAGAAGTTGTTTGGGAGGAAAAACCTGCACAAGTTGGAAGTGTACCAACTGCAATGATTACCTTAAATTGTGACTTTATGAATAAACTACTGATCTTCAATTCTAAGTGCATTACTGCTGAGAAGCTAACTCAAAAAATAGATGGGTGTCTAAACGTTTTTGAAAGAAAATGCCACAGGAAATTGCTTCTAAACCCATTTTGAAACCTTTTGATTTGTCAGAGTTCAACACCTCACTTTAAGTTCCCTGGAAAAGATGGTGAGGATATATAATTCATGTGAAAATATTCTCCTCCGTGTTTTCCAGGTTATTAGCAGTCAGCTGAAGGAACTCCAGTACTGTAGAGCATTTAATGATGGCAACTATATGGCACTTCAGGTAAAGGACATGCAGAAAATAGATGGCAAAATCCATAGCTGGAGCACTAAAACATCTTCTCTCTCAGCCCTCCTCTTTCTTTAAAATCTAAGAAGAAACTTTCAAGTCAAAGTTATGGATTTATAATGGGTAAAATGAACACATTCCACATGTCAGAGAACGTTACAATTATTTTTACTGATAACCCAGAAAACAAAKCCAAAATGAAATAAAACCAAGAGAGTTTTCTTGTAGGAGTCAGCAAAAATTGTGAATGGGAAGTAGTACAATGACTACTCTCTGTTTTGTGCTATCACACTTCCTACTGCTATTGCTTGCATCTGATAATTAATTTTATCTGGTTTGCCCTCTTATAAATTTCAAAAAGTTTGACATTAGTATATTTAACTTTTCCTCATACAATCCATCCATTTACGGGGATAATAGCCTATAAAGTTAATTACTTTTAAAAAGTAGACTTACTCTTTAGGTTAATCTGGCTGTCACACTTGTCCAAGGGGAGGGAGCTTCAACTAAGAAAGCTATAAATAACATCTTTATGAAATGGGAAAAACAAGCCAAAGCATCTAAACAATAGCATTATTCTTTCTGCAGAGCAGTTTAATTTGTATTGCTCTTCTGAAAAGCAGTGAAAGGTATGGTACAACAGTTGTTTAATCAGAAGGAGCCACAGAATCACAGCAAGTATTATTCACTGTTACAATCATAATTTTCTTCTCACTTTTCTTCCTTTCTGAAGCACAGAAACATTTGTTACTCTGGGGAGTGCACAGGGAATTACATACTAGTACACACATTTCTGGAAGGACATAAATGTTACTCAACCTGCAAGAATTCTTCCAAATAGATTGAACAAGAACATAAATACTGAATGAATTACATCTATTCCAAAGATGGCAAAGGATGGTAAAGTTCATTCTCATACTTCAAACTACCAACTTCAGTAGTATTRCACTCCTTATTTAATGGAGTCTGCAACATATCCCATTGTTACAAYTTCGTAGATAACACTGATAGCAAACCAGTGTGCTACTTTTGACCCTTACAGTTTCATAAATGAAAGACAAGTAAAGACAAACTGCTGTCTGCCATGAAACAAAAAGCTCCACAGCAACAAAAAAGCAAACACACGCTCCTACTCCCACAGCCAAAAACCAGATTACCTGCGTGTTTGTAAATTAGGAATGTTTTGTCAATGTCTAAACTTAYGTTAATGAGTATTAATGACTTGCTATGTTGCCTCCCTCCTAGGAGAGTRTTATGATCTAATAATTAGAGATATGCCTCTGCCCAAATTAASGAGCAAAAAAGACCATATGCCAAAGTCAGTGGTAGAGAATTTATTCAACAGTAAATGTTAGGTGAAGACAGAAAGAAATAGAAAAGAGAGGAGGGCAGGGAGGAAGGGAAAGAAAGAGAGACAGATTAAGCAGAAAGATAATCACCACCTCTGTGGATCCAGTGGTGTCCTATTCATCCTTTTCTTTTGGTCTACTCAGTAGTGGGGGTATCCCACAAAACATAGACTTCAATGGGTTCATACATTTTCTGGTACATGTGGGAACAGCCAAGCATATTCCCTGCAGGTATATATTTGGGCTTCAATGGTTGCAGATTTTATACACTTTGTCATAGTAGGCAAAATCCTTTGGGGATCTTAACAGTGTTTAAGACAATTATGAGAGGCAGGTAGAAATTGAATTTGTTTTTCCAGGTTATTTGTCTCAAAGATGGTTCCAAAGAGTAATATGATGTTCTGCCTTTGTTAAAAGAAATTTCTTTCTAATAGTTGCCATTCTTCACTAAATTGAATATAAAAAGCGGTGAGAAGGGAATACTTTATTGAAAATGACTGTCAAGAATATTGTGCAGCTAGGCTCAGAGAGAGACTAACATCCATTGTATTTCTGATTCTGAGAAATGTTTTTCCACAGCCTGTATGTGAAAGAAGTTAATTTAAGCTTTCTTAGGTCCAAAGAGTCAGACAAGCATAGGCCAAGTCTGACAGACGTATCTGTTAAATGATGAAATATAGATTTGATTTCACTGAAGACTGACACTATGGTAAACCTGGTGACCCTAATGCTGCAGCCTGGCATGCATGCATTTCTGCTCCTTATCTGCAGAAGTTCTTAGTGCATAAAATGAGATGGGCAGAGATCTGAGATGAGTGCAGATGCACCAACAGCTCACGGTCTTCTGCCTATCCCAACTGCCACAACAGAAAGTTGCAAAAAAAGTAAATCAATTACTTTTCCTAGGCGAGCCAAGCCAGGCTTGCTTACAAAAAGTTAACTATCAGAGGCTTCAGATATCTATTTGCTATTGTATTTCCTCAAGAGGCAAAATTGCTTGGCAAGTGTATAACGAGTAYTGACACCACTTGAGCATTTTCCTCATCAGTGTTGCCACACAACAATTATTTGTGAGATAAAACCAGGTAAGACACTGATGGCAAAACATTTTTTCCTTGGCGTGGTTTTGGAAGAGTCCCCTAGTCGTCTCTCAGTGTTACTGTTGAAAACACTTAAGCTTACAAAGATGTAATTGTCTATCAACAGTATCAAAGCAGGTAACCACTAACTCTAGRCAATTGAAGGATTACATATACATTAATTAGTACTTTCCTGTTTGGGAGTAAGAGACTGTATTACTTCATATATATAGTTGCTATACATATATATATATGTATGTATGTTTGTATGTATGTAAAGGTGTATATATATGTGTGTGTGTGTGTATTTATATATAAAGCATAAGAAGGAAATTCAGCACAGGTAAAGTACAGAACACACAGGGAAAACTGGAAATTCTTTGGGCATCATTATATACATTTAATGTATTTCATGACATGCCACTCAGCCACAGAGACAGTATTTGCTGAACACTTTCTTGCTCTTACTTGTGATTATGCACATTTCATACTAAGACCAATTAAATTATATTTAAGTAATCTGTAATTCTTAATTTAAATTATCTTTCATTGTCCTTCCAACAAAGGGATTATCTGTTGGAAAAATTTATTGAAATAGGTCTCAAAAAAGAAATCAGTTTCGGCATTTCACTCATTGTTTTCTACTTCAGCTTCCTTATTCTTGACCTAAACTACTAAATAGATTTTTTTCAGAAAAAAGCAGTTATAATTATTATTTAATTATKAATTATTATGATCAATATGAATTTATATTAATTGTATAGTATAATATTTGTTAATAATTATTAATTTACAATAATTATTAATTATTGCAATTATTAATTGTACAGACCTACAAATCCTTTATTGAGTTAGGAATGGCTGGTCTAAATCACTACTGCTGCATTAATCTCAGCCGAAGTATGTACATTTTCTGTCTGGTTGCCCTCAGCCCACCATGACCATCATGATGGTAAATCAGATACATTTTCTTGGTAAAACAGAGTATGTCAGAGTGTGTCATCTTTTTGTGGTTTCAAAAAAGGCCATAAGGCAACTTAGGGAACATACAAAATCTACGGCTACTGTTACAAAAGAATATTTTTGTTGGGKTTTTTTTCCATATCTTAAGTATTCCTTTACACATGATTCTCTTATGTTACTGTCTTAATAATTTTTTTTTTCACCTATCAAGCTTCTTATCAAAAAGCATTTGAAGATTTTAGCAATATACATGGTCACAATATATATATACATAAAGACCCAGATAGGACACAAAGACTTGAAGTGCCAAGCATTTATAAGGTAATTGTCATGAACGTGTTACAAATGAAAGCACAGAAGTGCAAAAAAGACACAAAAATTC
>QVAJ01000046.1:2330263-2345003 GCA_003546035.1 Mixornis gularis | reverse complement strand
GCAGGGCACCGGGGGAGAGCTCCGAGGGCCTCTGACACCTCTGCCCGACAGGAGCTGCCGGGGCACCTGCCGGGACACCTGCCGGGGCACCTGCCAGCCTCCTGCCGGGGCACCTGCCGGGACACCTGCCGGGGCACCTGCCGGGGCACTTGCCGGGACACCTGCCGGGGCACCTGCCGGGGCACAGCTCACGGCCCTCGGGCACTGGGAATGAACATCCAGAGGCTTTGCCGGAGCACGCGTCTCTCACAGCCACTTGGTCTATTGCACTAATTAGGTGGAGGTGCTACTTTCTCTCTCTCTCTTTTTCATTACTGTTATTATTAGTCGTAATAGTATTGTCACTTTTTAAATTATTAAAGTGTTCTTATCTCAACTCAAAAGGTTTATTCTTTTCTTTCCAATACTCCTCCACAGTGGGGAGGGGGTGCCAAGTGGCTGCACGGATCTTGGTTGCTAGCTGGGGTTTTCCAGCTGGAAGAACCCCAGCTTTCATTGTGCTGTTGCTGGAAAATCATTGGCTTTGTGGACACTGAACAAAGATCCAGAAGCTTTTCAGAGCATGATTCTCTCAAAACGAAAAAAAAAAAAGCAACTTCAGGCAATGCTTTCTAAAAGTGCCTTGTTAGTGTATGAAGACAAAAAGGGGAGAATGTGTGGAACGTGTTGTGAACTTCTTTATATAAATGCTGCAACAGAGCCCCTTTCACTTGAACTCCCCAAGCCTTTCCTCTCCAAGCACCAGAGCATTGCTGCCCAAGCTCTGTGGCCATCAGCCAGGGTGCCTGACCTGAGGCAAAGCCACGGACACAGGACATGCTGACAATCCTCACACTCCTGGTGCCTCCACACCCAAATGAATTCAGTCATCCCCTTGGCACAGCCCTCTAAGCCTTCCTCTGGCACTTCTGTACAGCAGCAGCCCAACTCCTCCAGCTCCAAGCCCCACTGCTGTGGCTGGAATACAGGAGAGAGCTGGGTTCAGGCTTCACAAAAGATACTGCTGGGGACCATCTGCTGACCTGCACACCTTGGCTTGGCGTTTCCTGGAGAGAAAAGCTCTCAACTCCAAGCATCCTGGGACTTCAGAAGCCACCCAAGAAGCTGACTGGCATGCAAGCAAAGCATATCTGTGCCAGGGACCCCTTTCAACCTCTGAGTCTTACTGGGCCCATCCCAGTCCCACACTTTCAATCCTTTCCCCAGCTACACCAGCAGCAGAGTTGAACACTTCCACAAGCTCCACAACAATCCCCTCTTGCAGTGCTGGGGCAGTCCCACAGGCTGCTATCTCACATCCCACATGGGTCCCCAGCACTGCTGGCAGAGAGTTCCCACAGCCAGTGAGACCCTGTGCAGCATTCCTGTGGGATCCACCTCCACTTGGCAGGGAAGGGCCTGGAAGGCCTGGGGACATCAACATGCAAATGGAACTCTTTGCCAAAAGGCAAAGAGGCTCCTGGGGGGCACTGGGAGTGCTGTCAGCAGGACAGGGAGGGATCCCACCCTTCCCACCCTCTTCTCTGTCTGAAGAAATGTGCAGAATTCCATGCAAACACAAGATGAAACCTTTTACTGTGGTGGTGGTCATAGACTGGGATATTGTTGAATAAGTTGTCTGCACATTTAATTACCGTGTTTGGCCTTCAGTACCTTGGAAGCAGAAGGTAATCTTCTTTCCTCTACCTGCTCCCTAGGTACTTGATTGTACAGAATTAACCAGTGAAAATAAGGCAGGAACCAACTACTGGGCCTCTTACACTCCTAAAAACAGCTCTGATAAAGTTATCACTAATTACAGATTATCTTCTATAAAATATTGATGAAAAATACATTAAAACAGCGTGAAGCCAAATTACAGTTCTTGGATGGTGTGTTGTCTCTAAGTCAATGCCGTTGAGCCTATGTATCTAATCCTGTGTGGGACTCAGCACAAGTTCATGTCTTTACTTTGCAGAAAAATCTAGAAATTGACCCCCACAGATCTACCGTCCAAAGTCACCTTAATGCTACTGTCTCCGCAGAAAAACTTTGTATACAACTTAACACAGGAAAGTGATAGAGTTACCGTTTTGTGCTTCAGGCAAGTAAAAAAATATTTTTGCTTTAAATTCAGGAACTCTAATGCAATCACGTAATTAGATACTACTTTCAAGTTTAAAATAGCCAGTGATCTCTGTATGAGGACCCAAAACTAGTTTCCTTCAAGTGAATTTTATGAAGCATCAGAAGAGAAAAAAATCAAAAATGCCCAGAATTTGTTTGAAGTGTTTTTTAAGGAAAAAAAAAAAATGGGAACCCCTCCAGTTAAAAGATCAGGGGAAGGCATGAAAGATTAAGTGGCAGATGAGATAATAGACAAGATAATTGCAGAGTATTAAAGACTCAGATTTATTTTTAAGACATTCAAGCTCTATTTAGAAAAGCTCTTTGTTAAATTTTGTGAATCTAAAAAGAATTATCCCAACATGTTGAACAATAATGGAACTAATGCTTCATCAGGCGTTAAAGCTTCATCATTTCCTATTCCAAAGCAGCCTGTACAGTAACTGGCCACAGAGTGTTTCCAAAATAGAAGATTAATAGCACAAATAGAAGATTACAAGACTAAAGGAATCATAGTTCAGAAAAACCTCAATATGGCACCAAAAGAGATTTGTCGTGCTCTGTGCTCTCAGAGTAGGAAGTCCTGAATTTTCTCACTGAGTTACCATGCACAGGGAGGTTGAGCACACTTCCCTTCACTGGCTGCTCTCAAGCACCATCTTATTTCTGTGGCACCAGAGAGGTAATGCTCATTCAGGGTGAGAGCTGAGGGTGTGAATGACGAGTGGACGGTTCCCTGAAATGGAGCTGCACTAGTCTGAAATAAAAAACAAAATCAAACATAAATCTTGATAAGTTTACAGGCAAGTAAATGTGTAGCTTGGCAAAGAAACAGAGAACTGGTTTCTGTATAGGTTTTGAGCCTGGAGAGCTGACTTGAGACTCCCCTGGTTTTATCCCACTTTTCTGAGACAACAAATAAAGAAAAAAATGTTGCCTCTTGTCAAAGCCATCTGCATGCCTTCTAGTGCTGTTACACTTCTGCAATTATCACATCTTTTCAAGAAACTTCTAGACTCTTCTGTTAAGAAATCCTATTGTCTGTGTTTTTACAGAAAAGCTTAAGAAAGTGCTTTCCTCCTATACTTTTCATCTCTTCAGGTTAAAAATAAATTAAATGTACATTTAAATTATAACTTTAAAAAATATATATGGAGAGGTAAATATATTTTAGACATATATTCATCAATACAGTCGTTTGTAGATACAACTACATATATGTRTATATATATTACACAAAGSCATAAATACTCCTGCTTGACTAAACACTRTATATTGCAAAACGTGGACACCATCACAAGACATGAGATGATCTGKTTTTTTTCTGTTACAAGATGCCTGAAATGACACCAAAATATAAATAAATAAGCTCATTTAATTGCCTTTTTAAAACTATGACTGACAACAAACAGTTCTACAGAGGTTTTTGAGGATGTTCTTAGTTTTATCATTACACTTACAATAGAGATTACTTAGGCCTAAATAGTTAGTGGAAGTTGTTTCTGACCATAAAGAAGTAYGTGAAAATGTTTATTTGTATGTATAAATAACAGGCAACAAAGACTACTACTATGGACAGATTAGAGGGAGGAGCTGAATTTCTGAGGGTGAGGAAGTAAAATATGGGAGGTGAGACTAAAAGGAGACAAAAAAGTGAAAATCAATATTTTTATGGTTGGTGAAAGAAGAGAAATTTCCAGAGTGCAGCAGGGCACAGGTAGGTAATGAAAATCACAGTTTAGTGAAAGTATGTTTGCATTAGCATGCTGAAGAGCTGTAAGTGAAACATTTTGCTTTGCTCAGAGATAAAAAAGTGTTGGCATAATCACAGTTGAGAATTAGGATGGCAGCTGAGCTCTGAAAGACATTTCTTATTTGTGTGGATAGATTAGAAAGGCCTTACCTCGGATTTCATTCAGGAAGTGTATACAAGAGGATTATGGCAAGAATTTGGAGATCTAGGCATAACACTGTGTTGAAGATGATGCTACATTATACACTTGAATAGCAGTCAGTGTGATCATTTGTTCTACAGGAAATAAAATGTGCATAAAGAACTSCTTCTCTTCTGAAAAGCTTCAGTAACAGTAAAAAAGAAAAAAATTAGAATTACCATGGCAACAACCAACAATCTTACATGCCAAAATGGAAAAAATAAAACAGGGAAACAAAACAGAAAATCAATTAAGAACTTAAGCAATGATAAACTACTTTAGAGTCTCATTCTTTATCGTGTATTTCAAATATGATTTCAGATTAAACAAACTATTTTCATGCTGTTGGTAGTTTAAAGATCCTCAAGAAACTTAGGCCTGGCAAAGTGGATGTAAACAATAAAAGCATAAAGTCTCAYGTCTTTTGTTGGGGGGAAAGAGTAGGAGAAAACAGAAGAAAATTGCTTTTTACAAAACTATGCAGAAACAGTTTTTATACTCTCACTTTCTTAACATGCCTTAAAATAACTCACAGAAGGTAAACTTAAGAGTCTTTTAGTCTCCCTTCTTTCCCCATGCTAAAKTTCGTCCAATTTCAGGAATTTCTCAGCAGTTAATGATGTACCCTGGGTCTTTTTGAAGTTGTTATATSAAACTGCTGTGGACAATAGACTACTGTCCTCATTTTCATTACTGTCCCTAAAGTTCTCAAGACAGAAATGGAAATAGAACAGTAGGATTGCACAAGAGAGGATGGGAATAAAGAACTGGAAGAGATTTGAGGCAGAAACCAAATGAAAAAGAAATATGAGGGTATTAATTTTTCACAAAAATAGAATGTCTTGGAAAACATGCTAATAATCATATCTTTTATTCACATAACAGGGAATTTTTAGAGAACTTGCAGAAGGGTTTTCTGTGTAGATCAAAAACTAGTGACACAATTTGGTAAGCCTTGGTGAAAAATATCAATAAAACTCTACCCCTATATTGTTGAGCACTAGTGTTAGCAGACTCTACACAGACAATCTCTCTGGRAAGAAGTAAAACTTTTCATTTTACRTCTATCTCCATGGGTTTYTACATCATTTTGGTAATCTGCCTGTCTGTCATCAATCTTCCTTTCTAGCATACTATTTATTCCCTTGTTTCTTGACTTGGATCCTTTCTGAGATTATTCTGAATATCAGCCTTGCACCTGTGAAACTGCTTTTAAAACTTGAAAAAAGCCAATGCTGTCTTACTCATCTGAAAATTAAGACCTTAACTCAGTTAATTGAATSCATTTATTGCAAAGTCATACAATTTCATTACAGAGGAGTTTCAACATGGTTGTGTGTAATCACCTGACAAACAATGGAACAAATTGTTTTGCCTCTGAGAGTTGTCATATGTAGCTCCTGAAGCTTTACATTTACATGTGTAATGTGTCTTTGCAAAGAGATGGAACCACATCTGCAGCGTTAACAGAGAAATTCTAAGGATCAATTTTATATTGTTGAAATACTTCTGACCTTGGGCCATAATGAGTTCCTCTTGTGCTGAGCACTTAGTAAGTTGTATTCCAGCATAATAATGAAATAATGCACATAAAGCTACTCATTAAAAAAAAAAACAAAAAAACAAAAAAACAGACGTGATGAATGGAAGTGCTGTGTTAAAGAGCAGTTAGATCCCTAGGTTCTGAGTCAGAGTTGGTTTATTTTGGCTTGAGCTGTGTGCCTTTGGAGAGGCAACAATCTATGTCTCTGAGTCTCAGAAACAAGAGTTCTCTTCCAAACTTTGTTTTCAGCAGCAGCCATGGTGGACCATTTGCATGCTAACCTGACAATTGTTGTGATMCTTCTCTGGTAAAACTGCTGGCGTATTTACCTCTTCACTGTTAAAATTAGCACTCCTAACTGCCACTGAAACACTAAATGCAGGCAAAACAGCTTTTTCTCATATCTGAGAGATGTCAGTTTCTGTGTCATAACTCCATCATTTTTCAGATCTTGGCTGAAGTTACTCACTCAGTAACTCACTCCTGTTTCTGCCTTTGTGTGTCTTCAGTGCAGCAAGCAAGGTTCTCTTGCAAGATGTGATCAATATTCCCCTAGAAGCTGGTTTTAACTGACTATCCRTCTACTGGATTTGTTAAGGGACTGGCCAGTGTTTATTACTAACACTGGATAAGCTGATTTTCACTTTCATAAATGTGAACCAAATTAGGGAAAAAGCCTAAATTAGTGAAAGGGAGTACACGGGCAACAAAGTCAGCAAGGCAAGCCTGTTTTGACTTAGAAGTTTAATTTTTCTAAGTGAGTGAATTAGGCCAAGTTATTCAAAATTATGCAAAATCTGGGGGCAAAATTGTGCCATATAGAATTAAAAAAAGAAATTAATTTCTGTAAGAAGCTGGGGTGCATGTGTATTTGACATCTTCCCTTCCCAGAAAAAGCACAATAAAGGTTGTGTAAGTTCATTTCCCATCCACTCAGTCAGTAGAAATCAGGTCAGCTCTACTTACGGCTGCTTTAGCATTCAGATCAAGCTCACTTCACTCACATTTCCACCCAAACATCTCATTACAGCAGTCAGTCTAGGCTGTTCAGGGCACAACAGATATTTTCATCTTTTCCACATCTGGCCACTTGAAAGGTGTGCTTTCATTTTCTCTGACTTGTACTAAAGCAGTCAGAAGCAGTCTTTGTGAGGTCAAAGACCAAGTTTTGCTCAGAAGGTATGAGTCATCCACTTCCAAATCCTGATATTGTCCAAGTCAAGTGTTACGTGCCTCAGTGGCATTGACCATGCATTAGGTATTGTCTTGAAAAAAAACCCAATGTACCAAGTACAGTAACGTTTTATCAGAAAGAAACCTGACAAAAGTTTGCCATTTCTTGAAAAATCCTTTGAAAGACCCTTTGAGGACTAATATGCTCTAGGTTATAACGATAAATATCTGAATATCTGCAACACAGAAAAATATGAGGAGATCAAAACTGAAAAGATAGACATGCTGTTTTGTGAGAGATCACGATTAAAGTGAAATTGATATCTCATTTTAAGTGTGCTGGGGTACTGCTTTTGAAAGATCTCGTACTATCAGAAAGTCATGTTTTAAGTAATTGAATATACAGAATGATTTAGMTATCTTAAGAGAGAAAATACACCCCAATGTTGACTGCCAGCTTTAGAGCTCAGAACTTGGTAGCCAGTGTTTTGGGAACAGMATTTCCTTTGGAAAAGGGAAGCTAGATGCCACCTTTAAGTAATCCTTCCACCCTTTAAATGCAGACAGATAGGAATGTCAGTAGGTGGAGCTGCCTTTCCTGCAGTCAATAGAGAAGTTTCTCTGCAGAAATTGCATTTGCAGGCACCCAGTCAGCTTTTCCCAGTCCCTGGCAGATGGTACTTGAACAAAACATGAACATGCAAGAATGCAGCTTTTTTACATCATGTTACCAAAAGTGCACAAGTCAGGAGAAGACAGAACACAGATTTGACAATGTTTGTCAGCACAAGCTGTTTATTTTTTCTTCTCTTTTTTTTCTTCCTCAGTCATGATGAATGGTATTATTTTACAGTGATATGCTTTTGCTCCAGAGCATCTTGTTCACTACAGTAAAACACCCTATAATTCATGCTTGGACTGAAGGTAATGCTAATGTAAATATGTCTATTTTCATCATCTTCAGCGCTGAGGTACATGAAGTACATCTTTGCAGATGATAATCAGGCTGACAGTTTTTTCTTCCATTATTGTTCTGGTGAAATAAATATGCAGTTCATCTATTTATTACTAAAGAGTACTTCCACTTCATCTCTCAGCTTGAAGCTGTACCGTGTATATGAGGGTTGTGATCAATCCATTGTCTTTATTTTAAAAGGGAGATTCATGAATCTGATTAACTGAAAGAATGAATGTGGTATAAAAACTTCTGAGAAGCACTCATATGAGGTGAAGAATAATCATGGTATGAATTTATGATACCTGTCTGAACACTGGATTATTTCATGTAAAGAATTTCATATCTGCTTATTTTGGAGGCCTTGAGTAATTAGGGCATGGAAGGTTCTCTGACCACCATCTTCAAGTTTGACTTTGCTGAGTGACTATGGTTCATTTTTTTCACCTGGCAGCCCACAAACCAAAACATTAATATTAAAATTAGTCATTTGGTTGTGAATGAAGAGTTAATGCTGCCCTGATAGTCATAAATATGACAATAAAATCAGCTCCTCTGGATGTTTACAAAGCACACAGAACATACGTCATCTTCTGATTTTATGCATCTCCATATGGCCTTCTTCACCAATCCTAATTTCCAGTCTTTTCTTCAATATGCCTAAAAAACTCAGGGAGGCTGATTAGCAAATGTATGTCCAGGTGCTGCACAAAGGTAGTCTGTCAAAATCTTTGAAAAATTTTTCTTCAAATGGTTTTGTGGCAAGGGCAAAATGTAAGGAAATATTTATTTTGTGGTTATGGTGAGCAAAATATGCACAGAATGATATTTGATTTCAYTGTGCTGGTAACAGGTGCAGTGCCCTTGGGCTCAAGTCTCCTGATACCTTTCTCATTTTATAATTTCTGAAATAACCAGGTAAGACACTTCTAATGAGGACCTGATACACACACCCAGATGACAACAGGAGGTGCTTGAAAGCAGCTCTGAGCAGTAAGGGACTTCAGTGTTCAATAGGAAGTAGAGGTACATGGTGGATATGTTTATCTTCAGAATGRCATTCAACCATTCATCTGACTGTAAGATCTTGAAGTACACACCCCATCCCCAGTTTCTGTCTGGCCTTAAGGTCAGAAGGTGAGGACAACAATGCAAATTACATAGCTTTGTTTACTTTTTCCTATAGCTTGTGTCAGTGAAAGGGAAAAAGTGGTCCTGAGCTACAGTTCCATGTACATTGTCACAGCTACTGAGCACTGKTTTTTTTATTATTTATATATTTTATATATACTTTCTTAATCTTAACAGTCTTTTTTWAATCATATTAGGTATTAGGATCTCTTATGAATGCCTCAGAGCCAAGGCCTTTGCCTCTTTCAGTTAAGAGTCCCTAGCCAGCACTGATTTAATTGAGCATCAAGAAGATCAGTAGTTAAATGGTTGACAATTCCTTCCAGCACATGAGATAAAATTTTTGTTTCCATGCATATACCAAGAGATGMACAATTTTGAGAAGTAACTTCTTTTCCTCATTTAAGCTTGATCCATCTGCTACTTACTAGAAAAGTATCAACTAAATAAACTGAAGGTGGTAAGTCAGCCTCAAAGTATTGTCTTGACCACAAACAAGTTTTGGTTTTTATTTATGTGGATAGTCTGTAAATGAAACTTATTTTAATTTATTGCTTRGCTATTGCTTAAGTGTGTATCCTGGCATCCTGAGAATCCTGAAGTAATGGCCTTGAAACTATTAATCTAAACCAGGCAGTAATTTAGAAGAAGAATATGGTGGGTGATCKTCTGTATGTCTAGTTTCTACTGCCAGGGAGAGGTTGGATCTGATAGCATTGCTTATCAGCTGATAACAAGATCTTTTGGAGACATGGCCCAATCACCTCTGTTACACTGATAATATAAAGGCACAGGACATGTTTAAGCTTCTGTCAGTTAACATCTACATTAATGAACACCAATCTCAAGAAAATAAAGTTTGCAGGATGTAATCAGTACAGAGGGGATTTCAGATGAAGAAATTTTAAATTAACAACACTGAAAATGTTTTTTGCAAGGCAATGTTGTATAAAATGATACTTCATTCCCATTCAGAGTTGTTATTTTTATTTTAACAATTGGAAACGCAGATGGGGAAAAGTGTGGAACCCTTTATTCACTATTGTTCAATAGCCAAGAATCCTCTGTAGAGCAGCTGCCGCCTTGCCAAAAGTCAATTTTAAATGTGTAAATGAAATGTTTAGGTTTTATAATGASAAATGTCTTAAATGAGGGTGATATTCCTTAATACCAGATTTATTTGCCTTCCTTCTGTGTGAGCTTTAGACATGGCAGGATAATAAGATCATAATCATGTGGTAATGTGGAATACAAGACCATCATGCTGAAAAACTTCACATAAATTTTATGCTGATGTCACATGGTGAAGCAAAAATGGGCAGAAGGAACAGTTGAGATTTCCATTTTAGTTGTCTAGCTTTAATATGCTTTGCATTAATATGAAAGCTTGATTTCTTACCCTATATTTGTCTGCTTATATCCCACTTTATAGTAAATGTTTAAYTACTATAAGTACTATTACTACTACTATCATTTAAGGTAAAGAGATGGAGTTTCCTCTCCACTGGGGTTCCTTACCTTTTCTTTATCGTCACCGTGAGTGGAGATCATGACATAAACTGAAAAAGAAAAAGAGGAAGATATTTGACAGAGAGGGAAGATAATGTTTACTCTTAATGGAACATTCTTTAGCTTGAAGTTTCACATGCTCAAAAGCATAGTGTATTTCAACATTAGCCATACTTCTTCCCCTTACCTGCCATTAACTTATTAACTTTTGCCAGGAATTAAGTTTGTTCTAATGTGTTTAATCTTGATTTTCTAAGTTTTCACGTCCCATGCATAACATAGATAATAATGTGCATTTTCTCAACTCACTGTGAGCATGATCTTTCAAAGGTTTCRATCATTTCAGTTGGTATATGTGATGCAGTAATTTTAATGAATGCCTAAGCAGATTAGTCCTTTTGTGATTTAATCCTTTTGTGTAGTTAGGAATAATTAACACTAATGAAAAAACTATTACCTAATTTCTCAAAACAGTTTTAGATTGTACCTTTGTGTACATACATCCTCCAAAATCCCTCAGAAATTCTTTAAAATCCTATTACCAATAAGTATATTCTAAGATCAGTTCTTCCTAAGATCACTGCTTCTAAATATACTGAGCAGTATCTTTGGTGATTCAACCATTAGAAAGGTGTAAAATAAGTTTCAAAATCTTCATCACTGCTTTTTGACCAGGTGAGAAAAAAACATGATAAATAGATATAACAGATTTCACCTATACAGATTTCAAGTGCAGCCRGACTATGCCTTATTCTATAAAGTATATTAGTCTCAATATATKAAATGCAAAAGAAACTCTGATTTTACCTTTAGGTCCCTTGTAACAAAGCTCAGAAATATTGTATAGATGAACCTAATCCATGTGAACTTGTTTGGGTTTTAAATATCAATTGTCTAGATTACCCAATAAGGASTTTTACATTTTAYTAAACTGTCTTTTTCAGACATGCCYGMATATAGTGTGAGTGACTCTAACATGTATTTCTTTCCTATATTTAGTTTTGTTTGGGGCAGTTGCATGAACTAGGAATAATATGGTGTGTTATGCTGTCAATACTTTTTATGAATATGACACTGTAAATTTTTAATAGAATGGAAGATTACTATAAATATTTCAAGTATAATTCTAGAAAAAATTACATGTGTCCAGCAATGAAAGGAGTTGTACTTAAGCAGGGCATACTTAATGACTGAGAAAAAAAATACAATCTATGTTAGCTTTCTTTACACAGGATRGATGGATTGTATTCTGTTACTAACAAACCAGCAATACCTAGAGAAAGTGATGGTCTCATCCAGCCAAACAAGGAGATTAGTAAAGGTTAAAGGAGATATTGCTTCACTTAAACTGGTAAAGTTCCCAGTAATTGAAAAAGGGAACATAACTCCGTTTTTAAAAAGGATTAAAAAGGAAGACCCAGGGAACTGCAATATGAGAACCAGTCAGTCTCACCTCAGCGCCTGGCAAGATAGTGTAGCAAATCCTCCTGGAAACTCTGCTGAGGTGTATGGAGGACAGGGAAGTGATTGGTGACAGCCAGCATGGCTTCACTAAGGGCAAATTGTGCCTGCTTGATTTAGTGGCCTCCTAATGACATTACAGCATTTGTGGATGGGGGAAGAATGACTGACCTAATCCATTTGTCCTCACGTAAAGCATTTGATGCTGCCCCATGCTACATCCTTGTCTCTGAACTGGGGAGGCATTGACTTCATGGGTGGAACATTTCGTGGACAAGGAATTGTCTGGATGTTTCACTGAGAAAAATGCAGCCAACAGGTTGATTGGTGTCCATATGGAGACCAGTGATGACTTGGGTCCCTCAGGGATCTGTACTGAGATGAGTATTATTTAATATCTTTGTTGGCAACATGGACAGTGGAATTGAGTTCACCCTCTGCAAGTTTCCTGACAATGCCAAGCTTAATTGATACTCAAGGTTGATATTCTAGAAGGAAGGAATGCCATCCAGAGGGACACTGAGAAATGGGCCAGTGTGAGTTTTACAAAGCTCAATATGGCCAGGTGTTAAGTCCTGCACCCAAGTTAGGTGAATCCCAAACATGGACACAGCCTGGATGATAAATGGACTGAGAGCAGCCCTGCAGAGATGGACTTGAGCATGTTGGTAGATAAAAAGCTCAGCATGAACCAGCAGTGTGCATTTGCATCCCAGAGAGTCAAACACATTCTGGGCTGCAGCTAAAGCAGTGAGCCCAGCAGGGAAAGGGAGRGGATCCTGCCCCTCAATTCTGATCTCATGAGACCCCACCTGGAGTGCTGCATCCAGCTATAGGACTTCTAYGGGAGTAAGTCCAGAGGGCCATGAACGTGACCAGAGGGCTGRACCAAATCTTCTATGAAGACATGCTGAAACAGTTCAGGTTTTGGGACCATTCTTTAAAATAAGCTTGCCTGAGGTTTTGCAACATTAATGACAGTATTGTCGTGAGGCTGTTCTGCAATGTGAGCTCACTGGATGCAATGCCAGCTAGCTCACAGGTCTCCACAGGAGACTGTGAAGGTCAGCTAGTGCTAGCTGGTAACAGCTAGTGCTTAATTTGCCACTCTCTGTTTTAATATCAAATCATGGCCTTTCCTCTCAAATACTAAATTAATTCATTTTATACTCTGARGGAAATGGAATAAGGTTTCTCCTAATTATTTCACTACTGATTTCACATCTGTGGCCAAACACTTTCCTAGCACATAATTTCAATACTAACTGTAACACAAAAATTATTGGAAAAGATCAGGCACAGGCTGCACAGGTCCCCCCTCACTTGTGGACCAACAGGCTGCTGGAGGGGTTTTGCCTGCCCAGTGGAAGTTTCTCAGTTTCTTCTGTGCATTCAAGGCCAATGCAGACAGATCATGAAGGCTATAAATCACACCTTCATCTGATCTTCTCCTCTCTGTTTTCTCAGGCTTCCACCAAAGCCCCTACTGTATAAAAATGGAAATGCCAGTGAGAAACCTCATTGAATACTTAACTCTGATGTGTAGAGCTTTGTTGATTGTACTAAAATCTCTCCTACCTGTCTCTAGCCATCTTCACCCTTTAGTCATTTCATGTCATCATTTCCTCTATTTCCACAGGAATGAAAGAGTAAGCATGCATAATTTAAAATAAAAAGGAAAAAAAAAATCTAATTAAATTTGTGTATTGGCCAAAAAATGAAATCAGAGTATTCCCAGTTTTAGCTGATTTTGCTTTGTTTACCTCTCGCCTTTTTGGTCACGATTTGGCTTTTTTTAGATCTTTGTGTCAAAGGAACTCTTTTGACTGCTGTGAAGGGACTGTGGTTGAGTGTTACTGCAGTAACTGTACTAATCCTAGTGGAGATTTATATTCCAGTGACTCCAAATATTCGTTTCTTGGAAGCTAATGCATTTAAACTAGCTGTGAGTGAGCAGCAGCCTCCAAAGCAGCCTTCTGGTCCCCAGGTCAAGGTCAGCTGATGAGCCATTCCCTTTACACCTAACAGCTGATAATGGATGACATAAATCAGAGGCTAAGGTAACCATTAAAACCTGAGTGACTCCTAGCAAGGCTTCTTCCAATGCAAATTTATATTGTCCTTTGGTGTGTAGAAAGCATTTTGTAAATCGTTTCTGTTCTGAACTATTTTAGMTGTTTTAGTGCTGTACTTTGACCTATATAAATACTGTCATTTGTGCCATTCCACAGTCTGACATAATCCTCTTCAAAGAGAAACGGTTAAATGCTTCTTAGTTCCATCTTGACTTGAACTTAAAATTCTATTATTATCATTAACTATCTTTATCCTTATTATTGTAATGCACATGGTTTGCACCTGGACARGTTCCAGCTTTTTCCAGGGCATTGTAGGAAATGTATATTATCTCCATTTGGTAATTTATTTATGTTAGCAGTAATGACAAACCTTGRTGTGTATATTTTGGCATGTAACTGGTCATGCTCGGCAGTCTCCTTTTTCCAACCAAAAATCCATGCATTTCCATTACTTTCTGCAGGGCTGAAGTCAACAGGATAGACACTTTTTCTCTAAAATTAGCATTTGTTTTCTGATTAAGTCATGTAAGCTAGTACACTTCATTGGAAAACTCAGACTGCAAAAAAACCCACGCAGGTTACATATACGAATTAACAAAAACTATCCCAAGTTTAGTGGACACATTACAGCACCAGCCTTTGAGCTTTGATATCCTGATATTGCTCTGCTAGCTTAAAAGCAAAGCATTGCTTGTCCCAAGTCAGAGAACTTTCATTCACACATAGGTGTGATAAATGATTGCAGAGTTGAATTTTCATTAAACAGGCATTGATAGAAGTTAAGTTGATGCTAAAATGCTTTCTGTATGGATTTTTTTTTTATGGCTTTCTTTTTTTTTTTTTTTTTTTT
>QVAJ01000046.1:2277438-2323674 GCA_003546035.1 Mixornis gularis | reverse complement strand
TTGTGTCACAGCAACCCCAGGCAGGGCCACAGGCTGGGGCAGAGTGGCTGGAAAACTGCCCACAGGAAAAGGACCTGGGGGTGCTGGTGACAGTGACTGAGCAGGAGCCAGCAGTGCCCAGGTGGCCAAGAAGGCCAATGGCATCCTGGGCTGTCCCAGCAATGGTGTGGCCAGCAGGAGCAGGGCAGGGATTGTCCCTCTGTRCTTGGCACTGGTGAGGCTGCACCTCAAGCCCAGTACCGGGACCCTCACTCCAAGAGGGACATGAAAGTTGCTSGAGCTTGTCCAGAGAARGGAGCTGGGGAAGGGTCTGGGSCACGAGTCCTATGAGGAGTGGCTGAGGGAGCTGGAGTTTTTTAGACTGGGGAAAATGAGGCTCAGGGGAAATCTTACTGCTCTCTAGAACTGCCTGAAAGGGGGTTGGAGCAAGGCAGGATTTGGCCTCTTCCCCCAGGTAACAGGTGACAGGAGAAATGGAAATGGCCTTAAGGTTGCCAATGGAGGTTTTGTTTGGATATTAGGAAAAGTTTCTTCACAGAAAGAGTGGCCAAGCACTGGAACAGGTTGCTCAGGGAAGTGGTGGAGTTACCAGTTCCTGAGGGATTTAGAAGGTGTGTAAATGTGGAACTTGGGACAAGTTTAATGGTGGTCTTGACAGTGGAGTTTAATGGTTGGACTTGATGCTCTTGGGAGGTCTTTTCCAAACCAAATGATTCTATGATTCCATGTTGTTTCTATGTTGTTGCTCTACCAGAATGAAAGAGCACAACACTGAACAGCAGATAAACTGAAAGCTAAATGGTTTTGGCCTTCATAAGGGGCAGCAAATCCCTTCTGTGGCAACTAATCTTCTTGTGATCTTCACGGGCAGCCAGGACCCTAGCTTCGGCTTTTGGTAGATACTGTATACTCACTTTTGCAACAGATATGTTTGTGGGTGTTGAACTGAAAATACCTACCCTTCCACCACAACTCCCTCTCCATTGCCTGGACAAGACCTGCTCTAATTTTAACCACATTCCTTCCATTCTGTCCATAGTGAGACTATGAACATATACTTTTTGGACTGCATGCCAAAATTGCTTCTTGTGCTTCTGCAGCCACCAACCATGACTCACAGATTGTACTCTCTGAATGGACATAGAGATAATAACAGGGTCATGAAATTCCTGGGTTTAAATTGTGCCTTATGAACTTGTCTAATAATTGCATAGGTATCAGAGAAGTAAAATATTCTTACCAAGATGCAGAATATGAGGACCCAAAATTTTTGATTTGTTTGYTCAGTGTGTGGTCCTGGAAAAATCTTCACACTTCTTCATGCTTCTGTTCTCCTGTCTTCAAAAACTGTCTTTGTACTCCTTTGGATGATAACATTGTATTTGAATAGACACTGAATTTGGCAGTAAGCAACTTGCACAATCTAGATCTTACTGTTCCCCCTACACCTTGCCAAAAATAAAAGATAAAACATGCTACAGTTACTTGAAATAACTTCTAATYTGTGATACATCCACTTAATCACGGTCATTTAAAAACGCATTCATCTGAAACCTTAAATGAAATTCTGTAGAAGGGATGTCTAAATTCAGAAAATATACTCTTGACTTTTAGAGTGATGTAAAGTAAGAGTGCACTTTTATCTCATATATTGTATTTAGATTCTTGTGAAAAGCGGCCCAAATACTGAAGTGCAATAGGATTTCTRTGATTCATAAAGATTATGAAAATACGTTAGTCATCGTGACAGTGACAGTTACTTAGTGCTTAAAAGCACCAATATACACTAAATAGAAGGCCTGAAACAAGATTTAGCAATCAGAGAGAATGTTGGGACAGCTCACAGGGAGAACTGCAGTGGGCAGATTCAGGGTCTGCAGGAAGGACAGGCTGGGAAGGTGAGAAGGGGACATCTCACATCTTTTATGTGAGAGAGCAGCCAGGATGCATGGGTCTCTACCCTGGTTTGGAAAGACCAGGYGGATGTCTGTCAGGGAAAGCCAGAGCCTCCCTTGGAATGGAGAATGTAAACCCCTCCCTCTGAATTATTATAATCATGAAAATAAGAGGCTTTCAGACAAAGACACGGGAATAACAGTTCTTTACAAGGAATATTAAAATACAAATGTAGTAGTACAAAAAAGTAAACAAACAAAAAAAGAAAACACTGACAGTCAGAATACAGCCTGACACCCTGCTGGTGTCAGGCTGTATCCAATCAAGTCCTCCTGCAGTGACAGATGTGCTTCTGTTGGAGCAGAGACAATCCTGTAGAAGGGTCCAGTGGTGCTGAGATGGGTCTGGTCTTCCTCTGGGAATCCAGTGCAAACAGGCTGCGCTGGTGTTCTGAATCCCAGGTTTTATCCAGGTAGGAATGCTGGGCTCCTCCCCCTGGGTGGAGCATCTCYCAATGGGATGATGTAATTGTATCTGCCATGCAGTGAKCCTGGATGGCCCATTAACAGCAGATATCCCCTGGAGGGAGGATGGGTCCTGGAAGAGATAAGGAACGCTGCCCCACCTGGTTTAACATCTGACGCATTAACAGAAGACACTCAACTTCTCCCCCCGGAGTCATGAGGAATGGGTCATAGAAGAGATAAAGAAACATCTCCCCAGCTGGTTTCAACAGATGGCAAATGGAATACATACTTTTGGTTACATCTTGCATTGCAACCCAATACACCTGGGATGGCTCTCTGCCTTAGGACGGGTGGCGATGAGGTGGCTGGGTCCTGATGGCTAAGGATTACTAGGCAAATCCTAATGTGAGAGGAGAGGTGTTCATGAAGAGTTAGGAAAGTTGACTCTGATGAGGGATATGGGGAAAAAAAGAAAGCTTTCTACAGTTTCATTGTTGGGAAAAAGAGAAGGGCTCATTGCTGAATGGTCAGGGATCTAGAAGTAAGGGACATGGGAAAGGCCAAATAGTCAATACCTTCTTCACCTCAGTCTTYAGAGATAAAGCTATTCCAGTTCACTGAGACCACAGAGAAAGACTGGGGCAAGGAATAGTTATCCTTGATGGAGGAGGAGCAGGTTACAGAAGATTTAAATAGACTGGATATTCATGCATCCATAGGACCCTACAGGTTGCACACATGAGTGCTGAGAGAATTGGCCCTTGTCCTTGTGATGCCACCCTTGAGTATCTTTGAAAGGTCACTGCAAGTGAAAGAGGTTCCTGGAGACTGGGAAAAAGCAAATGCCATCCCCATCTTCAAGAAGAGCAGAAAGGAGGATTCAGAAAACTACAGACTTATCATCCTCACCTCAATTCCAGGCTCAAAGGGTCATGGTGACTTGCACAAACACCAGCTGGTGTGGGGTGGTCACTACTGGTATGCTACAGGGATTGAGACTGAGACCACTATTGTTCAACAATTTCATTAAGGGCCCAGAAGTGGTGGGAAAAGAGTGCCAGCTTAGAAAAATTGCAGATGATACAAAACTGAGATGAGTGTTGCTATTCAGACAGATCTGGACAGGCTGGAGAGAAACGGGTCAACAGAAACACCACGGGAAAATGCCAAGTCCTGCACTTGGAAGGAAAAAACCCTCCGTGCCACCACGGGTGGAGGACTGACCAGCTGGAAAGCAGCTTTGACCAAAAAACATTTGGAGGGCCTGGAGGATGAGGAGACCATGAGCCAGCAACCTGCATTTACACCAGAGGCCAACAGTTTCCTTGTCTGCATCAGGAAGAATGTTGCCAGCAGCCAGGGAGATTTCATCCTTACTCTCTGCTCAGCCCTGATGAGAGACACCTGGAGTGCTGTGCACAGTCCAGAGTTCTCCAGCACAAGTGGGACATGAACATATTGGAGTGAGTCTAGCAAAGGGTCATAATGACAGTGATGACTGAAGCATCTCTCACTGAAGGAAAGGCTGAGAGAGCTGTGAGGAGAAATCTCAGGGAGATCTTATCAATGTATGKAAATATCTGATAAGCAGAGTAAAGACAGAGGCAGGCTCCTCTCAGTGGTCCCCAGTGACACCAGAAACAGCAAAAATCAAAATACACAAGATTCCTTTCAAAAATAATAAGAAAATTTTTTTACTGTGAGGGTGACTGATTGAAGGCTGAATGACGGTGGTTGTGAACAGGCTACTCAGAGAAGTTGTGAAGTCTCCATCCCTAGAAATACTCAAACTCTCAAACTTTTTGAGTCTTTTCACATTATTTTAATTTTAGATGCTCCCAAAACCAAACCAAAAAAAAAAAAAAAAATTAATCCCAAAATAGCAACAGATTTTAAGCTTTGGTATGTAACAGGTTTTGAATTGACAGATTTGATTGTACAAATTAGGCAAGAAATGAAAATATACGTAAGAGTCTTGAATAAATGTTTTCTCCAGGCTCACTGCAATGGGTAAAAAACTATAGTGCAAAACTGTACATATTTATACCAAAAGAAGGCTATAATGCTCTTGACTGTATACCACAACTCCCACTGCAAACCTGTTTTTCATAACATTGTGTGTGTTTGGCTCTCTGAGTCAACATACAAAGCCTTATATCACAAACAAAGGCTGTTGTTTACAGATGCCAAGCCTACTACAAGACCCTAGATCAGTCTACTCTAGCCCAGCCAGTGAAGTATCACCATTTGACTTCAGCAAAGAAGTCAAATCTCTGTAAGTAAGTGGATGATTTGGTTTATAATTGTATGCTGAATTTAAATTAAGATCTACTAGGCGTATGTTCTTCCGGGTGCATATTTGTATTAGAGAAGGCCTCTACTAGATTCTTAAATTTCATCTGCAGTATCACCCACTCATGGAGTAGGCAGTAGAGTTCTCACAAAGAGTACTGTGTGCTGCATTCATTTACTACTTCAGGTGTTCCAAAGTTGTTTCTCTGGAAAGGACAATGCTCCTTTGGTCTTTACAGCAGTTATGAAGTCCAGCCACACTGTGATGAAGGCAAGGACTTCCACTAACTCTGCTGGACACCAGCGTGCAGAAGGTGACAATTAATTACTTTATCCTTTGTCACTGTCTAGAGTAGGTTGATTTAATCAGAATAGATCAAGAGGATAATTCCATTGGCCTGTCCAAAGACTTTTCTGCCATTGTCTTTGAACATAAAAAGAAGTTTTAAAGCCTCATCTATGGCCAGCCAGAACACTTCTCTGGTGTCTTACAAACACCATTGCTTAGACTCAGGAATGTCTGACATTGCCACACCTACAAAAGTCATTAATTTGACACCATTCCCTGACATTAAAAATCTGGGGCAAAATCACTTCTGMAGCAGTTGTTTAAATGACTGTCCCAACTCTGGTTAAACAACTAAACCCCCTGAATTCTATAATCGAAGGAATTTCTTTCAGGATTAGGGCTGAAAATTTTTGTAATTTTCTGAAAAGAAAACATTCTCCRTGGCTTCTATAACCTCAGATTTTGCATAGCATTTAAACAATCGGTATTCCTTTATTTCAGATATAAGGTGGCATGAAATATGCCTACTAAATGTATTTTACATTTGCAGTATCAGATACTGAAGAACAACAAATGTCTTATGCTGAGTTATTTTTACTCATTATACAAGTAAAGGTGCTGTAGGAACATATGTCAATATAATTTTAAAAATAATTACTGACACTTCTGTGTATGATACTTGTTTATTTAAAATTCAGTGCAGCCAAACTCTAAGCAACTTTAAATCACATAAGCACCGAATCATTAGGTTGAAAACGACTTCCAAGATCATCAAGTCCAACCTTTGACCCATCACTACCTTGTCAACTCAACCATAGCACTTAGTGCCACAWCTAGTAATTTCTTGAAATCCTCCAGGAATGGTGACTTCACCAACTCCCTGGGCAGCCCATTCCAAARCTTAACAACGCTTTCAGTGAAGAAAGTCCTCCTGATRTCTGACCTGAACCTCCCCTGGCACAGACTGAGGCCGTTTCTTCTTGTCCAGTCACTTGTTACCTGGGAGAAGAGGCCAAACCCCACCTGGTTACACCCTCCCTGCAGGGAGTTGTAGAGAGTGATCAGGTCTTCCTTGACCCTCCTTCTCTCCAGCCTAAACAACCCCAGCTTCCTTAGCTGCTTGTCACAGGGCTTGTGGTCCAGACCCTTCACAGCTCCACTGCCTTTCTCTCAACATGCTCCAGGAACTCAATGTCTTTCCTGGAGTGAGGGGCCCAGAACAGAACACAGGATTTGAGGTGTGGCCTCACCAGCACCAAGTACAGGAGGAAATTCCCTGCCCTGCTCCTGCTGGCCACACCATTGCTGGGACAGCCCAGGATGCCATTGGCCTTCTTGGCCACCTGGGCACTGCTGGCTCCTGCTCAGTCACTGTCACCAGCACCCCCAGGTCCTTTTCCTGTGGGCAGTTTTCCAGCCACTCTGCCCCAGCCTGTGGCCCTGCCTGGGSTTGTTGTGAGCCAAGGGCAGGACCTGGAAACCTTGGCCCATGATCCAGCCTGTCCAGATCCCTTTGAAAAATCTTCCCACTCTCCAGAAGATCAACATTCCTACCCAACTTCATGTTGTCCACAAACTTAGCCAGGGTACACCTGACACCCTCATACAGGTCAGTGACGAAGACACTATACAGAACTGGCCCCAGTACTGAGCCCTGGAGAACACCACTGGAGACCAGCCACCAGCTGGATGTAACTCCATCCACCACCACTCCCTGGGTCTGGCTGCACAGACAGATTTTAACTCAGTGAACAGTGCACCAGTCCAAGACATGGGCTGACAGATTTTACAAAAAAATGTCATGGGCGACAACATTGAACGCTTTGCTGAAATTCAGGTAGAAAATATCCACAGCTCTTCCATCAACCATTAGGCAGGTCACCTGGTCATAAAAGGAGATTGGGTTGTCCAGGTAGGACCCACCTTTCCTAAATCCCTGCTGGCTGGTCCTGATCCTGTGGTTGCCCTGTATGCACTGAGTGATTACAATGAAGATAAGCTGTTCCATAACCCTCCACAGCACTGAGGTCAGACTGACCAGCCTGTAGTTCCCCAGATCCTCCTTCCAACCTTTTTTGTGGATGAGCATCACACTGGCCAGCCTCTGGGTCTGAGACCTTGTCAGTTAGACAGGACTAATGGTGGAGATTTTCTTGGTGAGCTCTTCTGACAGCTCCCTCAGTACCCCTGAATGAATCTCATGCAATCCCATAGACTTCTGAGTGTCTAAATGGCTCAGTACTTCATTGTGTATTGCAGAAGATCTATTCTGCTCCCTGCACMCCAGCTCAGGGGACTGGTTGTCCTGAGGATGAGTCTTACTGTTGAAGACTGAGGCAAAGAAGACATTAAGGACCTCAGCCTTTTCCTCATCCTTGGTGACAACATTCTCCTCCATGCCCAATAAAGGATGGAGATTTTCCTTGGCCTTCCTTTTGTTGAGGTATTTATAAAACCACTCTTTATTATCTTTCACAGCAGTGGCGAGATTGAGTTCTAGTTGAGTTTTGCCTTTCTGATTTTCTCTCTACATGTGCTAATGACATCCTTGTACTCTTCCTGAGTTACCAACTTCTGCCAAAGGTCATAAACCTTCCCTTTTAATCTCTAAGTTCCTMATTATACTGAAAATACTGATAAACATGTCAAGCTTCTGAATTATCCACGGATGTGCTACCACAGCATTTTAGTTCATACTAAAGCTCATACACTGTGAAGGCAAATCTATTACACCCAGTTATTGTGCTTTGATTCCCTTCATGATGCCATCTTGGTACTTACAAACTTCATACTGTTTTTCAAACACTTTCCAATGTAACCCATGGAAGGTGCATTCCATGAGTTCACATAACGTGTTTCATTTGCTAATGCAGATGCCAGAGCCTCAACTCAATGATCAGGCTGCACCAAGTCCACCAGTGTATAGCAAACACAGAGGCAGGAGCAGAAACCCCTCAGTATGTGCAGGTTTCCATGCACATAAAAGGCTAGGTGTCACCAGTTCTACATATGCTCTTTATGATCAGGTCTTGCAAACTTTCTCATTCAATCTTTCCCTTTGCCCCTTTCTGCAAATGATGGTATTGCCCATGACTTGTGTCTCAGAATTATCAACAGGAGGCCACATGGGAACCTAYAGGGAATCCAGGAAAGAACACTTCTTGTAAAACTGAGTGGACAGAGAGCTCACAGACAGTATAAGGAAGACACAAAATTGATGGTCTACCAGTGATGTCTCAGCCGCTGATGAGAGGACCAGCAGTGAGGAAAAATATAATTCACGAAAATCAAGTATTTTCTATGTGGAAAAGGTATCAACTTATCCTCATCAGAAGCCAGGACTTGCAGAGCAGCAGAGCAGTATAAAAGAGTGCCTAGGCACCCCTAAAGTGAACACACACCTGAGTCTCCTGCACCACAAAGCAGTGGGGACATCTGTTCCCATCCCCAAGGTCAACCATGCAGAYTGCACAGGCAGTTGAGTCAGAAGAGGAAAAGGAGTCTCAGTTCCTCAACYGTCTGGTACAGATTGATAGAGAAATTCTGGTGTACCTGGATGATTAATAAGGGAGGGGACTGTTCCCTCTGCTCTAATGAGACTCCACCTGAAGTACTGCATCCAGCTCTGGAATCCTTGGTAAAGGAAACACATGGACCTGTTGGAGCAGGTTCAGAGGAGGGCCACAAGGCTTAGGGCTGGAGCACCTCTGCTATAAGGAAAGGCTGAGAAATTTGGGGTTGAACAGCCTGGAGAAGAAAAGGCTCTTGGAAAAGCTTATTGCATCCTTTTAGTACTTATAAAGGGGGCTTAAAAGAAAGATTAACACAGACCTTTTAGTAGGGCCTGTAGTGATAGGACAAGGGTAATGGTTTTAAGCTTAGGAAGGGTATACASACTAGATATTTGGAATAAATATTTTACAATGAGGGTGATAAACACTGCCAAAGGTTTCCCAGAAAGCTGGTGGATGCACCTGGAACCATACAAGGCCATGTTGGACACTGATCCAAGCAACCTGATCTAATAGGAGAAGTTCCTGCTCGGGGTTGGACTGGATGACCTTTAACAGTCCCTTTCAACCCAAAATATTTTAGGACTCTGATTCTGTGACAGTCCAGGATACTAACTGAAGAAGAAAAGTCAACATAAAAACCCCCATMTACTGTTCATGCAAACTCCAAGGGACTGACCCTACGGACCAAGACAACTCCACCTAACCCTATACAAATCCCAAAATTAGTAAGCATTTGGAGAACATGTACCACATAGAGCTGGAGTAAAGGTATGCAGATCACCAAGTAAGGGGACATTCACTCCATAAGGGGGATAAGCAGAAAATACTCAAGAGACAAGTGAATGACTTGTTATGGCTGTAAGATAATGGAAGAGTAAGATTGTTTTATGTCCTACTATTTACCCAAAAGGTAAGCAATAACTAAGTAACTCACTTATTTAAGTAGTAGAATTGTTTAGTCTTCTGTATATTTATGACAGTACCCAAAAGAATCATGCCTGGCAAGCAATTGGACATTGCAGTGTCTAGATCTGCCTAAGCTGCCTATCCTTTAACATCAGCATGTATATATACACCTCCTTTGCCTTTCTACCCCACATCATGACACTCTTGAGAATTAAAACCACAAAAATCAATGGGACTAGACTTCTGAGAAAGCAAAAGGGMTTGCTTCCTCATATAACAGCTGGCAGACAGTTGGCTGTTCTTCACAAAAGATTTTGCAAATGTAAAGCTTATACATGGATTTAAAGGATGACTAGAGAAGTTCTTGGAAAAGAACCTCTGATGTATATAAAAAAAGATTAATCACTCAGGGTTCAGAAAATCACTGAGCTGAAAATGGCCATAAGGTGGGAAAGTTAAACAAGTAAAATGCACTTATGCTTCTTACTGCACTTGTCTAGGCATTGACTTATACCATCTGGATCAGTAAATAGACTGGATTAGATGTACCCATGGTCTGAATCAGTTTGATTGCTCTGACACACTTCACKTTAGTATTTTGTGTTGTCTTCTTCCTGTTTCATAAGATAGATAACTACTGCACAACATTCTGACAGGAATGACTTATGGTAAGCTTCAGATATGCAAAAAATGGCAGAATGTACCTGAAAACCATCTGGAAATGGAACCAACCTATGAAATGGATTTAAATAAAAAATGGGCAATGTTATATGAAATTACCAGACAGGCTAATTACGACTTTATAAGAAAATATCCAAAGTAAGATTCTGTATTTTGGAAAAGATCTGAGGCATAGCAACGTAGCTCTGTTGAAAATAAAAAAAGCATTATAAAGCAGGAAAGCATTATAAATCCAGTATTTAAAAAAAAAAAGTAATTCATAGGAATAGTCTTTCTTCCATTACCACTCTCAACATACAAAATTGCAGTAGAAAATCCTGCATATGACACCAGTTATTTTTTCAGAGGTGTTGAAGTTTTGAATCTGGCAACAAAAAGTGATAATTTTCAAGGTGCATGAGAACTTCTGTCCAAACATTTTTTAGTGAAAGACTTTGATTATATTCTGATTATTCCTTATCTACATAGTAAGGTATAAAATTACTTTGAGATATGCAGCATATTCTGCATCTAAATACAAAACACAAGGCTTTTAGCAACACAACCACTTTTAATCAACAGTCCTTTCATATTTAAATTTGACAGGTTGTTTAATACTGTCATTAGTTACAAAAATTCTATGAAGGGACTGAATGTTTTAGTGATTGTCTTGCAGCAAATAACTGTTGAGTAAGTTTAAAAAAGAGACTTCATCAAAAATAAAGATGAGACTTGCATTCTTTGATGAAGATCAAATTGATAAAATATTGGGATACATATTTGCAGAAATTTATTTGAAATTATTTGAAACAGATTCCATTAGGTCCTGACTGATCTAAGTGGGTGCCTCTGCAAGTTAACTTCATAGATGGAAGCATCAAAATGTTGAAGTGATTAAACAATCTTCCTATAACAAAAGTAGCTACTTCCCTTTGACAAAGAAATTCATCATTTTCTTATAGACTAAAATGTTGCTATAGATGAAAATATTTGCAAATATATCAGGGAAGATGCATATTGATATTTATATGGATATTTTAAATTTCTGCCAAGGCCTTGATTTGTTCTTTTCACACAGACAGACACATAAAGACAYATAAAGACACAGATAGACACATAAAGTTCCATGATTTCAGGAAGAAAACCAACAGCCCTTTCCAGGAAGAAAACCAACAGTATTTTCATCCTCCAGCTTCACCACAGCTCACCCTACCAAGGCTGCCAAGCACATAACAATGCAAGTGACAATTGACACAATGGAAAACATCCAGAATTAAAATACTTAGGGTCAGTGCTTTCTTTAGCAACATAGATGACATGAATGTTGCTAAAGCTTTACCATGGAATTAGGTCACACCACTCTGGCAACAATTTTCTGGTAAAACTACTCAGTATCTGACACGTCTATTTGGTTTTCACCTCGTTCAAATGAAATTTAAAATGGTATGAAACATAAATCATAAAACCTTCCCATGTACAAGCTAAATTAAAGTACCTGTATTTGCCAGATAGAATGGAAGATGCTTATCATATCTTTTACCTTTAATTCAATTAATTGAAGGTATTGCTATACATTTTTATTAAATTATATTGCTTATAGTTATGTCTCATTTTCATGCTTTTGAAAAGGCTAGTCGTGTGAGTGTGAGCTCTTTAAACTCCCAGACATCCAGTGAGGTTGAAGACCTCAGCTGAAGTTAGTTTAGAATTACACGAAAATTAGGTTCCACAGCAGAAGTATCAAGACATAGCCTCAGCTGTCTAAGTGCTTTAAATACTTTTATTAATTCAAAAGTGCTTTAAATAGTTTTATTACTTCAAAAGTGCTTTAAATAGTTTTATTAATTCAAGATAGTTCTGTTATAGGCTTAAAACTCTGTCAGTCAAGATCTGGTTTGTATATACTTCACGCTATTTCCCAGTATTTTTTAGTAAAATACTAAAGCTATGGCTTAAGATGGTCGCACAGGGGCCTGAAAATCAGAGCAAACTGACTAATGTAAGAGCACTTTCAATTTGTTTCTGTAGGGATAGGTGGAGCACAGTTGATCRTAGGCCATTCCACAAAAATGTCAGGTGCTTTCAGCAGGAGGTGTGAGAAAGAGGTGACTGGTAAACTGTGTGTTGGTAGAACATGTGAGGACACAGGCGAGTACATAGGTCAAGAGGGAACTCCGCGATTTACATGGATTATAGCCAAGCATTGCTGCCTCCACAGACTGCTGCAACTGTGTATAAAGCTTCAGAGATACATTTTGGTTAGTACAGGGCTGCAGAAGCCGATGCATGAGAACCACCGGGAGACAAAGTAGCAGCCAGTAGATGCAGGGGCACTACACACAGCCTCAGTCACCTAACCCAGGGGAAGAATTTATTTACCTTGAGCCTGGCAGAGCACTGGGACAAGCTGCCCATGAATGCCCTGAAGTTTTCCTCTCTGAAGACATTCAAAACCCACCTGGAGATGTTCCTGTGTAACCTGCTCTGTGTCACCCTGCCTTGGAGTTCTCCTCTCTGAAGACATTCAAAACCCACCTGGAGATGTTCCTGTGTAAGCTGCTCTGTGTGACCCTGCCTTGGTGACAGACCCACGGGGGGCTGGACTGGATGGTCTCCAGAGGCCCATTCCAATCCTGTGACCCTGGGTACACCGGGAAGGAGCGGACACAGGCTGCCAGGAGAGCACCCGGCTATCATTACTACTAATGGTAACCTCCCTGGAGGTGTTTAAGGAAAGACTGGACGTGGCACTCAGTGCCGTGTCTAGATCACACAGTGGTGTTTGGTCACAGATTAGAACCGGCGATCTCAGAGGCCTTTTCYGACCCAACCGACCCTGTGACTCGGTGTGCCAGCTGGGACAACGGCCCAACAAACGCACTCGGGCCAGAAGGCCACGTGGGCTGAGAGCAGCCACCGGGCACTCCGGGGCCTCGCCTCGGCCCCTCGCACAACTCCAGGGCAGGCAGGGCTGCCGCGAGGCCACCGGGGACTCGGCGGGACAGCAAATTCGCCAGGCATGGTGGCGGCCGAGCCTCCCCTTCCATCGCCGCTCGTCGCCGGCGACCCACTCCTCTTCTTCCTCCCCCCCTCGAAAATGGCAGCGCGGGCCAGGGGCGGCGGGGGAGCGGCCCGGCCGCCGCCATCTTGAGGCGGGAGGGACGGCGGCCGCCGAGCCCCTCCTGCCCGGCCTCCCGCCGGAAGTGGCGTCAGGCGGCCCCCCGCGGGGCCACGCCCCCCTGCCGGGCCCCGCGCGTCCGCCGCAAGCCCCGCGCCCCGCCGGCGCCGCCGTGCGCGCCCCCCCCGCGCGGGCGGGGAACCGGGCGGGAACGCGCCCCGCGCCGGGCGGGCCGGGGGGAGCCGCCGCGCGCCGGCCGTTACCGCAGGCCCCGCCTCTTCCGGGGCGCTCGGCCGCGCCGCCGCCCCCGCCTCCCTCCGTCCGCCCGTCGGTCCCTCCCTCCCGCTCCCGCTCTCCTTTTGTGAGTTATAGCAACCGTTGCCTTGTGAGTCGAGCGCCATAGTCACCGTAGTCCTGGCGACTGTTACCCATCAACAACAGCCGCTCCGCTCCCGCTCCCGCTCCTGCTCCTCCTCCTCCTGCCGCTGCTCCGCACCCCTTGCCTCACCGTCACCCACCACAACAACAACAACAACAACCGTAGCCGCCGCCAGCAGCAGCAGCAGCGACAGCGGGAGCGCCGCCGCAGCCCGCCCCGGCACAGGTGAATGCGCTCGGCGGACGCACCCCGGCCCTCCCTCCTCCTTCTCCGCGCGGCATCCGGGCCTGGGCTGCGCCCTCGGGCTGCGCCCGTGCTGGCGGGGCGGGCAGGGGACGCGCGGCTCCCCGCCGAGCCCCCGCGGCCCTCCCGGGAGCGCCGTGCGGTCGGGGGGAGAGGGGCGGCGGGCACAGACGGGGGTGTCGGGCGGGGAGCGGGGCCGGCCGCCGTGCGGGCTGAGGAGGAGGAGGAGAGGCTGGGCGATGCCGGGGAAGCGGGCACGCTGCGGGACCTCCGGGACAATCGCTGGGATGCGGTGGGTGTGAGTCTGAGTTGGGTCTCGTTCGTACGGGTCGGGAGATGGAGAAATGGGGGGGAGGCGCTGCGGCCGCAGGCAAAGGTTAATGGCTCTAAAGCTGAAAAAAGCCGTGGGGTTGGGAGGAAAGATGCAGCCGGAGACGGATCCTGTAGGACGGCCAGAGTAGGGGTTGGTGTTCCCCCCTTTCGCTTACAGGGGCCTTGTTCTGATTTGGTGTGACTACCAAATGACTAAATGTTGCAGGTTTTCGTGAACTTGCTGTATCTTTTAATGATACTCTCGCTCTTACCACCCCCCCCCCCCTTTTTTTTTCCGTTTTCTCTGTGTGATCTTTTTCATTTATTCATAATTAATGTTGCAGTTTATTTTTCGTTCAAGCTGTATTTTCTTTGTATTGTGAAGTGGGGTTTTGTTTATTCAATACCCACACCAATACACACACAGAGCAGCAGGTTGGTTTTTTTTTTTTTTTCCTTACTGCACTCCTTCTGCAGGGAATTGTTTTTAAATGATGCTTTCATCCTGACAGTGTAGCATGGAACRGTGCATGTGTAGGTCTAGTTTACTGCACAGTGGGTTAAGTTCGTGTGGAGAGAATCCATTTGTTTCCTGAAACTCTCCACGATGAAGGAAATTCAAGATACTGACCGTGGGTTTCAGTGCTAAGCAGCAAAGAAAGGAGAAAAAAAAATAGTATGAAAAAGAAGTCTGTGTGATTTTGTTAGTAGTGCTGCTTTTCAAGTGTACTTTTGTGAAAGAGGGAAGGGGCACCTATTTACCCCTCAAAATAGATGTAGTAGGACTCATGTCATTAAGGAGTATAGTTTCCTTCTTATTTTCAATCCAAAATGCTTGCTTTCTTCATCATTTTTGTGATTGCCTATTAAGATCTAAAGATTTGTGTTGTCATTGATGTCAAATTGTACTTCATATACTTTTTGAATTCTTTGGATGGAGTGAATTTTTGGCTTCTTTTTTGGCAATGAAACATTCAGCATCTTAACATTTYCATACCCAGCTGCACTCTCCCCTTTGACTTGTCAAATCATGTGTTATTTTGGCAGGCTTTATTCCTTCTGAAGTGGTGACTTATTTATTTTCTTATTTATTTAGTAAAATAGGAAAAAATAATGCTCTTGTTTTTAATCTACACTCTACATTTAAATGTATATACACCTTTTCCATCTTTATATCCTTAGATTGCCAGTGTAAAATATGGGATTTGTGTCACATTGGAACTACCAATGAGTGTGACTSGGGCAATTTTTTCAAGCAGGTATTAACTTAAAAGTCTGCTAAGTAGTTAGTGCTTTGTTTGATACTGACATTCCTTGAGGTAAGGCATATTGGATCTTCTTTTTTTAATGTGTTTTAATATTTCATAGTTCATAAGAACTTAGTAAATAAATTGTTTTGGATAATGACCAAAAGCCTCCATATCATCATCTTCTAGTTTTTTTCACTCCAAGATGAAACCACTGCATGCTAATTTTGTAGGTCCTGGTGTAAATAAGTTCTAAATGTGTTAAGAATTTTCAGCGTGAGTTCTAGTAGGATATCAGTTATGTGGCACATCTAAGTCTTTATGAATTTGTTGTTAAGTTTCTGTGATTCATTGGTTTTGAAATAATTCCTGGCATCTACTGTTGTTGAAAAGAGATGTCAGTTCTACACCCTACCTTTCTTGAGTAGCTCTCCTAGAGCAGGACAGAAAACTGCTCAGGATGGGATCATTCCTGGATGTTGAAATCTGTCTTTGCAGAACATGTATTCAGGCTGCTGGGGAGCCAAGGAAAGTGTGTGCCTGCGTGTGAAGTTTCTGTTCTAACTCTGTGGTGTGATGTATGCAGGTGTTTCTTAAAAATCACATTAAAAGCACATGTTTTTGTCTAAAMCCAAAGACCTTTWTAGTACTATTTGGCTTGATTTTCCWTAGCCAGTGACTACAGTTCAGAAAACAATAAAGCAGGTGTAATCACTGCTTTTAATATTATGGACTTTACTGAGAAAAGTAGTGACTCTTTATTTTTTTCTGAGATACTGCAGTGACCACAGACAAGATCTGCACTACGCATTCTGATTCCCTAATGCTGATAGCTAACAAAATAGTTGGTGTTTGTGATGCTAACCAGTGTTTGAAAATTACATGGCTTGTGATTTGTATTTATTTTTATTTATTTTAAAATGCATAGGCATAGGCTTTAATGACTTACAGACTATCTAATTTTGTTTCAACATATCCAAACAAAACAGTTGGGATCAGGTGCTCTGTTGTGTTAGTAGTAAGCTAACCTGCAGTATGCTACTTTGGAGAAATCCTTTCAGTGAGGTAGTGTAGGTAAATGAAATCAGCATCAAAGATACTGTTAAAAACTGTTAAAGATTTTAAAGTCATGGTGCTCTATTAGATAATTAGGTTCAGCTTTGTTTGCACTATCCCGTTTC
This sequence comes from Mixornis gularis, assembly GCA_003546035.1. NCBI lineage: Eukaryota > Metazoa > Chordata > Aves > Passeriformes > Timaliidae > Mixornis > Mixornis gularis. The sequence continues at coordinate 2,307,169 of QVAJ01000046.1, read as the reverse complement.
TTGTTCCTCCCTGACGGGGTAGTTTGTTAATCAAAAACTGCCTAGAGAAATAAATGTTGCACTTTATTTCCATTTACGAAACTTTTGAGAGGTCAGGCTTACTTGAAACGTAAGCCAATGTCTGTATAGTACTTTATCATTGTAGTTCCTTCTAGGGTTGTAGCTAGTGTTTCTCATTTTCATGCTTTACTTTGAAAGGCTTTCTTCCCTCTGAAAATATTCTAGATTAGCTGTGTTTTTTACTGCAGTCTTCAACAGCTGACCTTCTGCAGGTGTGTGTCATGCAGAATGCTTAAAAAATGAATAGGCTTTAAAAAATATATATGACTATTAAAATGGCTTTAAAAAACATTGTCAATTGGAAAGACGTGTGAATGTTCTCTAATACAGAATAAAAAGCAAGCTTTCAGTGACAATGTAGTGTCCTTGTAGTTGGAGTTCCATTTCAAAATTGAGCTCTTTGTCAAATTTATGTACTAGAATACAAAAAGAAGATTGTTTTGAGATTATCAATGAAAATGCCTTTTTTTTAAARCTAAGAATTAGGGCTGAAAACTTAATGAGGCTTTTAAAATGAATAACTAATGTTTAAGACCTTTTATTTCAATTAGTCGCAAGTTTATTATCCATGTATTTTGCCTACAGTTAGTTGTCAATCAAAACAGTACTTCTCTTTTCTCACAGATGCTATGCATACCCATATTTTGGAAATKTAAGGATCGGTATATATACTGATTTGGCTAAATCTAGTTTGTTAGGGACAGATGGCTGATTTAAACAGGTGTCACTTCGTTTCTTGTGCCTTGTGTTGAAACCGGTTCCAGAGGTTTACAAAAGAGCTTTCTAAAGCAGATGGTGGTCTCCACTTCTGTGATTGGAAAAAATGTACTTTCRTAGGATATTATTTTCCTAGTGACTAGGTGCATTTTAATAGTTTGATCTGTCATATTAGAGTTTATTTTTAGCTATTATGCTTTAATAATTAAATTATCACAGCAGAGTTGAAATGTTTCATATGATACAGTCATTTTAAAATTTCTTTTCTCATTGGACGTTTAAAGGAGGTGTGATTATTTTGGTGTGAAATTCAGCAGTTTGAGTGTTTGGATAGCTGGAGACCTGATAATTGTTATTCTTGCAAGACCAAGAGCAGATATATATTGCTTGGTGTAACATTTTATTTCACTACTTCGTCTTTTTCTACTTAAAGATTATTTCATTTTGGAGTATTTTTTAATAAAAACAAATTACTATTAAGAACATAGGATTAGTTTCAAACTAATSTACGTTTATTTTTTTTTTCTGGAACCCTGCTGTATTCGCACATCTGCAGGTGTCTTTTAAAATTTTTACTCCGTAGTTATAATTTCCTCAATTACAAAAGATTTTCATTTGAAAGAATGAAATTGAAGTTGGTTTACTATTATTTTTTTTTATTATTTTTGTTTCCAAGGATTCCTTTTTTCTTTTTTTTTATGTTGACTTTTTAGTCGCAGTGACTGGTGTTTATTGTTAGTTGTTTTCTCTCTAGCAGATGCACCAGAGGGTGCTGTGCTATTTGAAATACAAAAAGGAAAGAAAATCCTAAAAGTTTGTTCACTGAAGTGCATTGATAATGCATATGAGACTTGAATAAACATTACTGAAATTTTCACACTTTYTTGTTCTGTGCGGTGCAATGTAGCAAACTTGCTGTTTTGACAATAYTATGTTATAAATCATAGAGGAAATCGATTGTTCTGGATCTGATTTTGTCTGTGTACGTAGATTTACACACTTAAAATGCAATTTCTGTTCATCAAAAGAGTACAAATATTTATATGTAAGTGATGTCTGTTCCACATATAGCTGAGAAACAATGTAAGCTGTGTACTTATTGAAGTACTGCATGAACTTGTCAGACACACATGCATCTTGGAGTGACCTTTATTGTGTGTTTTCTTTTTCATTTATGAGACTATATTCACATTTTATGTAGCTAATTTGCTCACATACGAACTCTTTAAAAAAAAATGCATTGCTGTATATAGAATTTTTTTTCTTTCTTGCTGGACATCTTCCAGATGAAACTGAGGTTGGCACGGGGGGTATGTGTTTATGAAKTGCAAAAAGAACAGGATATTTTTCTCCATCGTTCATTAGTTCTGGGAAAGAAAGCCACCAAGCCATCTTCCCCTCACACCCTCCCCCCCCCTCCAAAAAAACAGGAAAAAAGAAAAACCCAAACCATCTCCTGCCTCTACATGTTTGTAAGTACCATTCATTATGTTTCATTTCAAAAAATTCGCTATATGAACCTGTCAGATTAGAAATTAGTTGTAGTAACTTCTGTAGCTTAGTAATACCTATTTTTTATCATACCCCATAAGATTAATATGGCAATTTTTTTTTTCCTGTGTGTAGGTGGTTAATGGTGTCTAGTTTAGTGTAATTTCCATTTGGGAGCATGCAAAAAGACACAGACTGTATCTAGGATAGTACACCTTAAATTGCTTGGTTTTGCRTACTGTTGCAAACAATTTAGTTGTTCTATCTGTTCCACTGTTGCAAGTTCTTTGGTTAGTTAGGAACTTTAGTTTTAGTGTCCTAAAATCGAGAGAGTGTGGATGGAACATACTGTAAATTCTATTTGATAAAGAAATTTCCCGTTTTACAGTATAAGTTTTAGTGAGACTTAATTTCTAGCAATCCTCTTTGACTAGACTTCCTAGACTTCCTCTTTGAATATCTAATTTATTTCTAACCTCTCTTCTTTAATTCTTGCATGACATTCACAGCAATGCAGTGAGAATGCCAAATATTGTATATGAATAATTGAACTGGAGTGTACTTGTAGCATTTATAACTTTATTCATTCATCAAAGAGAGGAAAGAGAAATTTAGCACTATTTTTAAAGGTAATTTCGTTCACCTGTAGACCCAAAGATGCTGAGTACATCTCAGTTTCTTAGACCATCTCTGAGTAAGCAATATATTTAGTTTTTTTCATTTTCATCTTATTGAAGAATGATTTCAAGTAAGTTTATAAGGCCTTTAAGGCAAGAGCCATGTATTTAGATTTTGTTCAGGCTTTGGATGCCGCTACTCTAACTAATGACTCAAAGCCATGTTTACTGTTTATGTACCAAGTAAATGGATCCTCTCTTGTGTTTTACTTCCTCATTATATGTAATCTAACTATGCTTTCTCATATATATCACCTCAGGGATGTTTTCTAAACTCTGAAACTCAGTGTAGTTAAATCATGCAGCATTGCAATGTAGAAATAGAAACAGGCAAGTCTGTTGAAAGGTGARGTATGTCAGGTGCCATTGGGTCAGATTATTCTATCTCAGTTAGGATGTTGTGAGGTTTTTGGATTTTTGTCTGATTACTTTTTTTATGWGCTGTTAACTATACATCCCTTACAAAGAACTTTAAAAATATATTAGGATTCTGTGATGGAATTACTTACAAGACAGTTATTGTGGTTACAGATAGCTATTTATTTATTAAAAAATATATTTTTGGCTCCAGTGAACTAGTTCATGTCTGCTGAATTATCAGGTGATTGTCTAATACCTTTGGTCTGATTTCTTTCCTCCTCCCCAAAAGTTCCTAAGTTTGGGGTGGCAAGAAGTGAGAGCAGTCTTTCTTATGTATCTTTCTTAATCAGACARTGATAGTGGATGTTTATTGAATTTCTGAAGTTTCCTTTCTGGTGGATTGGAAGACTAGGATTGTCCAGTTGTACTAKTGTCTTTTGGTGTGACCTGTTGCAGATCATCCACAAAGCGTTTTGAAATGTTGCTCCTGTTCTGTGTGGCTTCATCTTAACAAAATTAGAGTCTTATCCACCTGAGCTTTTTCTTCCTTGCATTGTGGTAGCATTCTGCACTGGGAAGAGCTGGGAGTAAAATTAACCATGAAACTAGCAGAATTGAATGGTAAGAAGTAACTAGCATTATCTAAGGAAGACTTAATCTATTCATTATTGGTAGGGGAAAGCAAAAATAACAAAATAACTGTAGTTCTCGTGCCTTTGGAAGTAGTGGTCAGTGTCAGGATTTCTGTCTTATATTAAATGTCTCATAAATTTGAAGACTTATTTTCTATTTAACTGCTGCAAAAGATATTTTAAATTCTTCCTGTAGAGTCCTAACTCTACAAAACTTTGTTTTCCCAGTAAGATGTCTGCTGTATTCTTACCTCTTTATTGTTCTGTGGGTTGACAGTAGATACAAGAGTTACAGATCTAATGAAGGAAAAATGTTTCCTACCTCCTRTTTTTGCTGATGAGATAAACACTGTAGTTCTTCCATTAGGAAGGACATGTGCCTATACACAAAGGGTTGTCCATTTGTTTTTCTATTTAAGGTTTTATATATTGTGTTTATTATCAGGAGTCCGTGTTAATTACTTTGTATCTCAGAGAATTTGGAAGATACAATAAAGAATTAAGCTTGCCTCAGAACTACTTCCTTTAATTAACATCCCATTCTTCCATTTCAGTGGAAATTTAAGGATCAGTATAGTTCCATTTTTAAGAAAAATAGTTGTTCTACATTTGCCACTTAAATCCTAAATTTCTCAAAATTTCTCATTGAAAATCTGGAATAATTTAGTGATCAGATGATATGAATTTTGCAGTTAAGTTATAGAAAGGTATTGTTCAAATATAGTTCAAGAGACTATTGCAATAATTTATAAAATACATGACTTATGAAAACTATTTAGATTATTTCTGTAGGAAAGTCCAGCTGTTTTCAAAGTTACATTAGCCTTGGATAGTGAGGAGCAGCTGAGCTACCTGTGTGGTAACTGATTTATCAAATTGACTGTTAGCCATGAGGTGAGTTGACACCTTAGCTACTGTGGTAGCTAAGATCATATCATATTTGTGTGTCTTTAGTTCACTTCAAATTTGTTTTGTCCAAAACAAGTGTTAAGCCACTTCAAGTGAKTTGCAATTTGCAAAGGAGTTGCAAATCACTCTTTCTGCAGGAGTTGTTAAATAACTGTTCCATATTCATTGTATTGTTTTCCTGTGAGATTCAGTAAATGGGAAAATGTAGAATMCAGTATGTTTTTAATTCCTCAGAACTGATTCTGGGTAATAGCAATAGCACTTCCCTGTAACTTTGAGGAAGTTTATTTGTTAGACTTCCTGAAAGGCATGGAAGATCTTCCATGAGCTATATCATCTTTACAGTTGTTTTAGAGAGTAAAACACGCTTAGTGTTAAATCATAGATTTAATGTAATTTAATATAGTTATTATTTAATAATGAGTGGAGATAASTAGGACAGAAATACAGCTTCATTCCCTTATTTTGTGAAAATACTTTTGACCTGCAAGTCTGATTTTTGAAGTGAGGCCAGAGTGAATGAATGAAGATGAAAACCCAGCTCTTCATAGTACTGTCTCTTTGCAGGTATTTTCTGATGGAAGGTTGTCCTGAGTTGCTCTGGCTTTATTCAGCTCTAAAACTCCTTCCTAGTGTGAGGAGCACAGTCCTGAGAGGATATTTCATGGAACAGTAGTGAGCAAGTAAATGTATAGAGATTTCAGTATGCTGGGTCTGTAGTGGTGGGGAGATGAGAAAGGCTTGGGGTTTTGCAAACCTCAGGCTAGTTCACAGAATTTAGGTTTTGTGTCCAAGTTCCCCTTTGCTAGCAAACCTATGTCAAACTGAGGAAAGGCTTATTTGCTGTAGACTCAGAATTAGAGATGGTCCTACAAAGCAATAGAATAATTTATCATGTAAATAATAATTCTGTCCAACAAAACAGACCTTCCAGTGTTTTAATAGGTATGGGTTTACACTGATTCAGTTGTATCTGTTTGGTGTAGTGGTCTTTTTAATGCTGTTGTTTCAGGTCATTCAGATGCTCAGTTGACAAACACTATAACCTTATGAACTTGTGCAGTCTGGGATATCCAGATTATATGTTACTATTTCATATCCATACTTCCTGTGGAAGCAGATTTAAATTTCAGGTATTCAAATTTCCTGCCATGATCTTGATATGGGCCACTGAGTCAAATTTCTTGTCCTTAATGGAGCTTGAAAGTCTTCACTATCTTCACTCCTTGGCCTACCTTAGGATTTATTTCTCCTTATTGAATTCTGAAGAAACTGACATTTATTGAATTCAGGGAAGAGCTGGATACAGGATCATGATTTCAGTGCTGTGACCAACTTTCATGATCTGATGAAAATAGATTCTTCCTGGGGTCTCAAATCACTGTTACAAGTTTGTCACAAACATATTTCAGGCAACTGAGATRAATAGGAGTTTTAGTATTACTTTGCATGTGAAAGATTGCCATATAAGGGCTCCCACTGCTTGATTTCAGGACAAAATRCTAGGTTATTTGGCTGAGACTTGTAACAACTCAGTGCTGTAAATCTCAGCAGCTTTTAATGGCTTGTGTCCTCAGCACAGTTGTAAGTTTGAGATACTCAAAAGTTCTTGTGTCAGCATAGTTGTATTTTGTGTTACTTGCTATGATCCAAGGATGCTAACTCTTCAGACACAGCTGAATGGCTTGAAAACTCAACATCAACAAACTGACCATCTGTAGCCTACTGAAAAAAGCATTAAGCTGTAGCCAGCAGTTCATATTTTTTTTCCTGTACTTTAAAATAATTAATATTTTGAAAAACCAAGAGCAATTTCTTCCCATATTTTATAAAATGGGAAAAGATAAAATGTCCTAGTCAGAAAAACAGGTGGATCTGGCAGATAGGAAAATAGGACTTATGTTTTTGTCATCTGTGATAGAGAAGTTACGTTTTTGTCATCTGTGATAAAGCAAGCAGTGTATGTGTGTGTAAGTTTTGGTTAGAAACACTTTASTACTTGTCCCAGAGTTTGTAATATAAGGGGAAAGTAACAGGTTTTGGCCATTAAAAATGGCTTGAATATGCAATTGGGTAKTAATAGTGGGAATTGAGGTGTTGATTCATAATATGTTAAGTCCTCTAATAAAATTACCTGTGTCATATCCATAAAACAAACTGCATGGTCACAAGTATAACTTTGTTTTATAGCTATGCATCTGACCTCCCAATGATCTGTTCTCTTTGGCTAATATTTAGATCTCATTTTTAAAAATATGTTCTTTTTCCATGAAGTATTTCTGTCTTCCACAGACTGATTCAAAAGCATTTTCTGTGCTCTAGTTACAGCATTTAACTTAGTATGGAAATGGTTGAGTTTACCGTAATGATGCCAGAATGATTTTTGCTTTTACATTTCCTTCAGATATATATTTTATATATCCTTCAGATATATATTTTTGTAGTTATATAGCTCCAAGCTAGCTCCAGTACTTTTCCCTACCCTGATAGGCAGAAAGACAAAACATATTCCAGAAGCTCTAAGCCTCAGGGGTCCAAGGCCGCTATCCTATCTTGGTTCTCCTTGGGAGCCAAGGTTTAAATCAGCTCTTGGAGACACATTCTCATAAATAAAGTTTAGTTCCTATTCTAAGGCGGGGGGGAATTCAGCAGAAGGGTAGAATCAGGGGGAATTACCTCATCACTTGTGCTTCTAATYGTGGATTCTTTTCAGATTTGCTAAACTTACCAAACTGTATTCACCCTGTGTGAGATGGGCATTTTTACRTACCTGCCCCTTGGAGGCCTCTAATAAAGACTAGCCTTTATATTACCTCCTGTACTAATACTGTCTCAAAAGTGTGYTGTTCATTTCTAGATTTTAAGGCATCAATAAAACCAAAGGAATAGGAGATCYTTAGGGTACTCAGGGCAGTATAGTGTGCAGTTTGTGGTTGGTTTGTATTTGGTTGATTGATTGGGGTTTTTTTCCTTGAAGAGTGAAGGAAATGTGGCAGATAATTTCATAGGAATAAAAATCATCTACCAGGACATTTTATTTTAATCTAGGTGTYTCAGCTTGCCAAATGGAGTTATTTGTGTTAGGGCAAAGGGTAAAACTGGTGGTTTTCACATCACTGACTGATATGCCATTTCTGTATTGAGCATATTTTCTTAAATAATCTGTTAACCATCCTTTACAGGGTTTTAGAAAGCTTATCTTTTCTAACAGCAAACATACAGATAGCCTATTATAAACACAGTTGTCTTAGTGAAATCTAGACCAAAAGCAGTCGGTGAAAAAAATACTCTTTTAACCTACTTCTACAATAATTTTCTGGCCAAAAGGGAGAGGATGCCAGTCCTGTGAAGCTCTCTAGGGCTTCACAGATCTGTAGCCACAGTCTGCAGGCTGGCAACAGAGTGGCTGGGACTGCAGGCTGGATGAGACCCTCAGGTCTGTGGTTATCAGGTAGCTGAACATGTGCTAGCAGTGTGCCTTGGCTGTGGAGAAGATCAAAACTGTCTCTTGGGCTGTATGAACACAAGTATAGGCAGGAAATTGAGAGAAATGTTTATCCACCTGTCCTAGGGTGGCTTTATGATGCTTGTATGCCCAGCTGTCTGTTCTGTTTATGCTGGATGTGAAGTTCTGCACCTTTAAGGCTGGTTCCGAGAGCGAAGCGGGGGAGAAGCAGCGCGGGGTTTGTTTGCAGAAGCTGCACTCACTCCTCCACATTCTGCTCCTGGACTGTGCTGTCTGTAGCAGGAACAGTGGGAGAGAGCTCTCCTTTGCTTTTTAGCTAAGTTTTTAGCTGGCTGAGGCAGAGAAGTTCCCCGGACTGTGGCTTTTCTTTTTCTTGGAACTGATCAGCCCTTCTCTGGAGTGAAAACCCAGGAAAACACCAGAGCTGTGGCCCCCTGAGACCCAGGATGCTGCAATCCAGCACAGGAGGGACTGATAAAAGACTGGGCCAGCCGAGCTACACCCCAGGAGGACAAGGACTTTCTGAATTTGTCCTCTTCAGAACAGTGAGAGGTTTATTGTTTAATATTATCCCATTTTTTTTCCTGCTTGCGAATAGTTTGCTTGTTAAATAAACCGTTTTTTCCCACTTTTCCCACTTTTCCCGAACCAGCTGGGGGAGGGGCCACTTGAATCTGCTTTCTAGAGGAACCCTTTTGGAAGTTTCCTCCCAGATTTGCCCTAAACCAGGACACCACCTCTCTTCTGTATTTATTATACAACATTCACATGCATTTTTGCTTTTACCCTCTCTCTTCTGCAGTTGTGGGAAAGAGTAAGTTCTGCAAAGGGCCATTAAGACAGTCAGGAACTAGAGTGCACATGTCTGTGAGTAGGCATGGAAGGACATGGACTTGTTCAGTCTTGAGAAAAGACAGTTACAGAGGTCCCAACAGCAGCCTTCCCTGGAAGTGCACTTCCTATGGAAGTGTGTGGTGAAAGGATGAGGGACAATTTTGTAAGTTGAAACGAGAGAGGTTTAGATTGGAGACAGGAGTAACCTTTTTCCCTGTGAGGACAGCCCAGCAATGCAACTTGGACCAAGTGAGGTCTTGCCATCTCCATCTTTGAAGATTTTCAAGCTCTGGCTGGATAAAGCCCTGGGGAGCTCGTCTAATGCTGAGTCTGAATTTGCTTTGGGAGGGAAGTTGGGCTTGGCAGCTCCTGAAATCCGTGGCAGCCCAAGCTATACTGTGATTTTATTTGTGATTTTTGCTCTACAGCAAGATTTTTAGTTGTGATTTAGTTTGCCTTATAGTCGTGTTGGCCAGTTCAATTTCCTAGGACTGCATTTGAATCCTCATATCTGGAGGTAAAAGTGGAGGGATAGAGCTATAGTCACAAAGTAGTCCTCTGGATGTATATCACAAAGACCTGCATTGGGTGCCCTGGAGGTGATCTCCCAACTCTTGTGCTCCTTTTTTCTTCACTGTGTTACATTTCTGCTGTTTTAGTCCAAAACTTCATCCTATGGATTTTGCAAACTTAGGTCTGGACATAGACTGGATTTCTCACATTTATTTATACAATATTTTAGAATGAAACCTCAAGACTTCCCACTGGAGTTCTGTAGAGGGAAAAAAAAAAAAAAAGGCGGAGAAAACTGGAAAACTGCAGTAGCAGGAAAACAAATTTTCTTAGGTCTCTTCAGGAAAAGACAGTGGTGAATAAAGGGCTTTGTAAAAGAAGGAAGGACCTTGGTTGAATACCTGGCAAAACCAAATGCCAGTTGCTGATTTCTGTGGACATATATTTGTGTATATTTATCAATGTCTTTATTTGCAGTTTTTAATTCCTTTGTTGTAGCAAAAGAGAAGAATAAATTAAAAGCGGAAGAACTGCAAACAACATTTTTATTGGAAATTATTTAGAATTTTAAAATAAACTGGATAATTTCCTTTCTTTATTGAAATAAGTTCAGGGGTGTTGATGAAACATTCTATATTTGGCTTACTGCCCAGTGATTTGTGAGTGGTGTTCAATGCACATAACAGACAGCAATGTGAAGAGGGGGTCTTTTTTGTAACGAGGATATCTAAAATATTTTCCTGTAACTTGCTTATATCTCTCTTCATTTTGATAAGAACTGGACTATGTCCAAAAAAAGGATTTCAGAAGCAGGGACGATCATTTTTGAATCTATGTGAAGAGATGTTTGTTTTAAAAAAAGTGGTTTCTTTATCATATAGCTGCAGATATAAAATTAATAGCAATGATAGAGATCAAGAGGAAGGATGTAAGGAAGTGTGTATTACAGTAACTATTACTGGTGACATCAGAAATAGGTTGATAATCAGTGCTTCTGTTGACTGAAGTGATTCTCCTTGAGGGTCTTTTGTTTGTTTTGGCTGCTGTTTATCATGATGGGACATTGAGATCCATAGCAAAATTAATGTACTTTGATTTCTCTTAGTCTTGTTTAGCACTTCTTGAGGGATAAGCCAAAACATATGTATACATTGCTAATTATGATAAATGTAGTCTTGATAATCATGGCAGTATTAGAAAGTAATCCTTTTATTTAAATGGAGATGTTTCATATCATCTGATAAACTGAGTTGAATTGAACGATTAAGGCCTGGATAAGCAAATACATTGTTTACAACGTGTTTTAATTTTATTCATAATTCGTTAAAATTACCTCTGTCAAATTTGAGAATTTGAGTTAAAGAGGCATGTAGGATTTCCATAAAGTGTTTCCAGTGAATTTTTTCCAAGGAAAAATCTGTTTTCTGATTGAACAAAGTGCATGAATACACAGTGAAACTCAAAGTGCCCTAAAAGATGCAACACCGTGACACAGTCAGTACCTTTTTCAAGTTCCTCTATTCTAATGTGCTTGTCTTTTAGAATGATCCTGTCAAGTCCTGCCTGAGTTTTCAAAGTCAGTGATTAAAATGAATATAAAGAAATTCAAGTAGTAGAAATCCTGGTGGGCAAAACAAGGAATACTGCAATATGGAAAACAAGTGAAATAAACATAAGCGTATCTCAAAATGTATATAATTAGTGTTCACTGTTGGTGTTGTACATGTTGTAGTTTAGATTTCTGTATTTCTGTATTATAAATGAGGTAGCTAATGGTATCTGTTTGATATTATTTTGACTGTTACTTGGCTATTATGGAAGAACAATGAAATGGTATGTTATATAGTCATATAAGACTTATAAATCAAATTCAGTTTCTGCTGTTCATGACATAAATCTTGAATAAATGTTGTTGCTGAGTGTTCTTTATATTTGAATTGGTTTTTTATTCTCTATAGGTGCAGTAGGCTGGAGCCTAATAAAAACAATTACCAAGTAATTTTAAAAATCAATTACCATTACTTTTTGTCAAACCATCTTTTGAAAGTAATAGTACTTAAACTTTCTGGGCATCAAACTTTTTGTCAGGTTATATGAAAATTTCTGTTAGGAATGTTTTGTAACATTAGAAGCCAGAAAACATAAACAAATACGCTTTGGATCTAATTGTGCAATTTTCAATATTCAATTTGTATTATAAGTACAATTACTGTAAATATAGAGATTAGTTAAGTATTCACTGTTGTACTGTACCAGCTTGATTAATTAACTTCTTTCCTTTTTTATAATTAATGAATTTCCCTTAAATTTTTACTTTTTCTTCTTTTTTTTTTTTAAATTTGCATTTCTGTGTGTTGGTATGCTTTTCATTATTCTTTACTTCACTTGGGTTTTACATTGTACTTCATTTTTTTAAACTCAGTGTTTTTTCTTTGAGGGCAAGAAAGCCATGCTAGATAAACCTAGCTACTAAGAATCCTTATACATGTTTTCATTTTACAATTTCATGTTTTCAAATGCATTCTACAGTCAATCTTAGCTACGAGCTTAGAGAACTGATTCTTTGAGAGAAAGGTAGTGGTGAGTAAAGAGAATTTAATTATTTTTGGATTTTTTTATAAATAAATGCCTGTAAGTTGAAAATATAAGTTGAAGTGGTTTGTTCTAAGTCACACACGGAATAAAAATAAAATATTGGTATCTCTCCAGGAAATACAAGCTGTGGCTTGTTCAAATCACTATCTTTTCAGGTGTTGAGTACTGTTAGGTTGGAAAAGCAGAACAGAATGTGCTGTTTGGAACTGAGTGTCTTTTACAGCGAGGTCAACAAAAAGCCATGTGGGAGGTTTTTTTGTATGTTTGGCTTACAGAATTTTTTGGTTTATTTTTTTTGTGTATGAATTTGCATGTATTTTAAATGTTAAAATATTTCATTTCTTGTGACATCAAAATCAACATCAGTAGTAAAAGTGTCTTGTGAATAAATACATGCTTGTGAAAGCTAATGTATCTGGAAAAGTCACACAGGAAAGCAAACAAAGTTATAATTAATATCTTAAATAATGTTGTCAAGAGTGATAATAAATTTCAAGCATGTTTGGTAAAATACTATTTTTGGAGTGAGAGGTTTTTCTGCCATTGCTTTCAACATAATGCATTTCTTGTGTATTTCCTGTAGGATTGCCACTGCTGAATTTGCTCTTAAATTGAGTATAAATTTCTTAAATAAAAACAGGAAGAACGTGGTAAACACACTGAAATATTAGTTGCCTTGTTACAGTACTTCAAGTACATGGTTACAAAGCTAAGTAGTACATTTCTAAAGAGATACTTAAAATTCATATGGTAGGGCAGTGTAAAGGATATCTTCAGGACATAAAGCAGTATTTTATAATGAGACAGCTTTCTGTAAATGGGTTTCTAAATTTCTAAGTTTGTAAATGTTTCTTTCTCTCTTTCTTCTTTCAAGTTAAAGTATATGCCAGTCTTGAATTTCTTTTGTGTCAACATTTCTTCCTTCCTTTGCAGTTTATAACACAGTTCTTTTTTTGCTGCTTTATTATACCATCACTGGGGACAGTGGCATCTGCTTACCTTTATTTTGCCTTTTCAATTATTTTTTCAGTACTTTTATGGCACTCATTTTTAGTTATTAAGCTCTGCAGTTCAGTATCCACAGTTTGGCTGTTTGGTTTTTTTTTCCCTGTTCTTGTTGGATGCCTGGCTTGGATGTGGTTTAATATTTAACAGTTTACCTGAGATAGTGGGGTCTCGTCTGCTGAGCATCACAGAGTGCTGGCAAATACCCAGTTGGTTGTAGGAATGGCCTACAGGTGCTGAGGTTGGCTTTCAGGGGCTGCCTGATTTTTTATTTGCCAACAGCCACTTTGCTTTCATGTTTGCTAATCTCTGTCTTTCTCTCAGGGTGCTTTAGCATGCTTCATGGCAATTTATACAAAATTGATACTTAAAAATGTATTTTTACATTTTTAAAATAATGTTCTTTCAGTCAGTTTGATGTAATTGGAAATAAGTTGAATTGAGAAATTCAGAATCCATTTCTCCTAACAGCTGTATGAGAACAGGTAAATCTCCAGACTCTGCAGAAAATAACCCCACTTATTGAGGAGTGGAATGCTTGAAGAATATCTTAAAATAAGATCTTGAGTTATTTAGGGGTTTTGGTGGAGGGGCTATATTTGTTGTTGTTGTTTCAGGGAACTCAGGGGAGCAGTTGTACATGCATTTGGTCTGGTCTAATTGTGGTGGTAGTGAATTCTATCCTAAGAATAGGATTCTAGAATTATGGGAGAAATATTCCCTTCCTAAGTCATCTTACTAATATGGAATTGTCTCCTAGAGCCAAGGGAACATTCAACTTGCACTATTGAATATTGCAGCTATTTGAATGGCCAGTTTACAAGTGAGTTATCTTCTGTAATAAAGGAATCTTAGGCTTGTCCTTAAGCTAATTATATTGAGATTCTGTTCAAATTTCTTCTACTAAACTATCAGCGAAGACAACCAGTGTCTCATCAGACTGAAGGCATCAAGGTCCTATTCTGTTTTGTGTAAAGAAACCACTGATGTCTACAAATTCCGTTTGCTTCAGTACTATTAATGTAAGCACACTTACGAAAGAGCATTTAAGGAAAAATGGTGGATGGACATAACTTTGGATCTGTTCTCTTTGTCAAAGTCCTCCTTGTCTCTAATAAATTCTTGGGCAACACCAAAGTATGTAACAAACTCTAACAAAATGTTGACTGCAGTACTTAATTCAGTACCTACTTTTTAATTCTAAGCCTGTAGGTAGTTTTACAGGATGACGTGCATCTATTGCCTCTCTAGCTGTATCTAATTGTTGGTAGTGTCCAAGCAGCCTGTCATCTTTGAGGTCATGATGTCTAAGGTAACATATCACAGTGATTCCTTTTTTACAAAATCATAAAAAGTAAACTGGCAGTGATGGCCATACACAGCAATTCTTTAGATTTATGGATTTGGCTGTAGAAGTTGATAGAATGTGTTTTATTCTGACATTTAGTTGTAGACTCTACTAGATTGGTGACTGTCAAGTGTGCCAGGCTAAATCCCTCAAGTACAGGGGTAAGGCAGGTTTTTTGTTGTTTGAGTGTTACCCTGACACAGGTGAAAAGTTTAGTTTTGCCTTTGAAAAAGATTTTGCAAGCTTAAAAATTCTGGAAAAGGAACGAAGTTGTAGTTGGCAGTTTGAATTAATGAATGCATTCTGCTGATATTTGCTGTTGTACCCCCAACCATCTGAGATTTTTATCTTCAGAATATGGTTCATATTTGTTGTTGTTTTCACAGTTCTCCTAAAAAATATCAGCCACCACGTAGTGCAAAGCATTTTGGAAAGGATAAACCCTAGCATTTCCTTATATTACTATGGAATCCATTTTGTAGCACTGGCTGTTACACCTGTTGTGTAGATAACTAATCTTAACATTTCCAATAACTTTTGGGAAAGTGCATTAATGTCTTAAATTTGTACTCTTAAAGTAAGTTTGGTTGGTGTTTTGTTTTTCTTTTTCCCTGATATGCCTGTCCATCTTACTCAAAAGAAGATCAGTGGTTTCAGAAAAACACACTAACAAAATAATTAGCTTGAAAAGGTAAGCAAGAATAAGTGCTACCATTGAAGAAGAGGCATTTGCAACTTATTTTTCACTCCCAACATTCTGGATAGCCAGGCAGCAAATACTCACAATCCATTCCACAGTGTTGTATGGATCTGTTTAAAGGACCAAGCTGGAGTAAATGCTGTTTCCTTAATTGCTGTGGAGCAACTTGTTCTTTGATGCAGACTGGAACTGCCTGAGATTATTAGAAAGAAAAGCCATAACAATCAGCTCTTTTGCATGTCATTTCTTAAGCATTCTTCAGCAGATTTACAGAAAATATTGCTGAAAGAAATTAATCTGCAGAGATTTACATGAAAGTCTAAAGTGTAGGATGTGTAAAGGTGACAAAGACACACAAAACCAGAACTCAGTTGAAATCTGCTTAGTGGTTTGTTTGCCATCTTTTGATACAGATTATAAATAAGAAATATTCTGCCATTTTAGAATTAAGTTCTTTTTTTTCCTCAAAGTCCCACTTTTATCATCTAGAGTACGAAAATTGTATGAAAATGTATTGTTCTGTCAAAAGTTTATTATAAAATATCTTTGCAGAGCACGTTTAGCAACTCTATTATACTAGCCAGTTATTATGTGATGGTTAAACTTTGATGGGGTTTGGAGTTAACAGATTTTAACTTTGCTAATTTAAATGATGGATTAGAGGAAATACTGCTGTCTGCTTTGTTCTAGCATGCAGTACAGGTCAGATGTATTGCTTCCGTGTAATTTTTGGGGGGTTGTGTTTGTATACAGTATTCAAATCTGTCACTGTAACTTTTTTTAAGGGTATGCCTGGAATTGGGGTTGACCAAGGAAAGTGTTAATCTATTTAAATGAACTGGTTAGAGCCATAGGAGAAGGCCTGTGGTGTTTTCAAGGCTTCTCAGCCTGAAAGTGCCGCATAACCCTTTTAGGTTGCATAGCAACAGGCTCCTAGCAACAACAATAGATTGAATTTCCAATAGTGACCAGGCCGGATGTAATAATAAAGCAAGAGTACAAACAGTTGTCATGGTTTTCTTTTCACAGTAAACTAGTGTTGAATTTAGGGGAGATTCTGTTTCTCGGAGCGGTGAACCTCTTTGCAAAATGAAAGTGATTTTGAAAATTGAGGTACCAAAACCCTAACAAGGTGGTTAAAATGAGTGACTTTGATGTCCAGTAGTTTGAAACATTGAATTAGTTGGTAATGTGAAGGAGTATTTAGTAACCACTTTAAATTGCTTTTAAGTCTCAACTTCTTTTACAAATTGACCTGTACTGGATCTTCATAGAAACCCCTAGCTGTACTGATACACATGTTGTTTAGAAAACTTTTGAAATAATCTTGTGAGTATACTGTTAAAGGTAATGAATAAAACTGAGTAGCAGATTTTTTTTATGTCACTGATCTGTCAGTAGACCCGTTATGTGAAAGGTAGAAACATATGGACAAGCAAGTGACTTGGAATGAGAGACAGAAATAATATCACAAAATTGTAATAGCTGTAATTCTGGATGATTGCTTTTCAGTTTAAATGTTTTGACCTGGCTAACAGTTGAAAATTTTAACACTGGTTGTTAAAGATGTGGGTTGACACTAGATTAACACTTCTTTTCAGTTCCTGTATCTGTTTTGGGGATAGTGTTGAAGTGTCACTATAGTAAAGGCCAGTTATCTTAACAAAAAGGATAAATTCGTTATTTGTAATCTGCCATATTCCATTAATATGGCACCCTTTGGTTTCTGAATAGATGAAAACTGTTCTAAGAGTATAAAACATTCATCTTTAATTGCTGATAACAGGGGCAACTCTGGGGGCTGTACAATATTGAAGAAAAAATAATACTATATTTTGAAAGTTATAGACTTGACTTGAGATGTTTCACTGGATTTTGATGTTTCAGTATGTTCAGATGTTTATCAGTAGTGTTTTATCTCAGGAATTTTTAAAACTGAATTCTGAAAAAAGCTTACTTTTCAGTGGACATCATAGGTCTGATTACAGATAGTGTTCTCCATTTTAACTGTTAATCTCAGCTTTTTGATATAATCATAGAATTTAAGGGATTTGAAGGGACCTTAAAGACTGTCTAGTTCCAGCTCTCCTGCCGTGGGCAGGGACACCTCCCACTCGAGGTGTTTATGGCCTTACTCAACCTAGCCTTGAACATTCCCAGGGTTGGGGAACAGCTTCTCTGGGCAGCCTGTTCCAGTGTCTCATCAGCCTCACAGCAGAGAATTTCCTGTTAATTTTTTCCTCATTTGGCACTAGAATTCTCATCGTGAATGGTGTTATCATGGTGACAGAGACGTATTTTGGATGTATCCAGTGAAACAAGATGCTTTTATATGATTGTATTCAAAAATTGAGTCTGTTATTTGAATTGTGAGTTAAGCAGTAGTCTGAACAACATTCTGAATTTGTATTATGTTTGTAATTTAGACAGTCCACTCATTTCAACTCTTGAATTTTAAAGCTTAAAAAATTATTTAAGAGTGTAATCTAGTCTGAGTCTGTCATCTAAGGAGAAGCATTTGACTAGCATTTGTGTATTGCTAACTAATTTTGTGCACTACAGGGGTACTTATGTGGTAAAGTAACTACTGCCACAGCTGGAGAGCTAGGAGAGTTTGAAGGATTTAGCAGAATTAAAGGTTTGTAACTTAGAATAAGGTTAAAATCTGATAATGAAATCATAGCTAAGATACAGAAAGAAGAAATTTAAAAATACAGGAGCGTAACTTTTGCAGCATTCATAGATTATGACTGTTAAAGGTATTTTTACTGAGAATCATTTTGTATAGTACAGTTGTTATATTTTCAGAGAAGTTTGGAGCATTTTAACCTTATATTGTAACAATAGTATCTAGTATTTACTATGGCAAATACATATTTTTAAATCATGTACATTACAATCAGAATTCCTGTAAGAATGTACTTTACTTTCCAGAAGTGCAGTCATTAACTTTGTTCAGTTCCCTGTGCCCCTTCTCCTACATAGCTGGATTTCTGTATGTTCTATTAGTGCTTGCTTTTACTTTTTAGACCAGAATAGAATAGAATAGAGTAGAATGCTTAGAATAGTTACTTACTAATATTGTTCTTGTTGGGCAAGCATAAATAACCAGGTTTGTGGGTTACGGCTTCTATTTCATCCAGGCCTAATCTTTCAGGCTGCTTGCCTCATAATTTAAAAAACCCCAAACCCCTTGTTCTATTCAAATCAAAAGAGCAGAGGTTAGATATTTGACTCTGTGCCAGATATGATGGTAATAAATGTTTCTTTGCTTCCTGTGCTTTTAGGGGAGTTCAAGTGAAACTTACATCTGGAAAGGATACTTTGCATTTCTTAGAGTTCACAATTTTCATGAAAGAGAAATATAATTATTTAGTATAGTAACTAAAAACTGAGAGGACAGAAGATGGACTGTAGAGTTTTGTAGCATGTAACAATGGAAAATCTTGAGGAACAAAAATGGAAGGTGATCAAAAGAAAATACTTACTCCAGATTTTATTTATTTATTTTTAACTGTAGGAATATGTAATTTTAGGAAATTTGTTCAAGTATTTGGAAGTGTAAAAAGAAAGACTGGGAGCAAGTGGGTCTCTGAAGTTTGAAAGACAACAGAGAACAAGAAGTTTGGCAAAAAATCTGTGTAGTCTGTTGGGCTGTACATTTATCCTCCAACTGAATTTCGATGAAACATAATGTGTTGTGGCATGGCATTGTGTGTTTAATCCTATTTTTTTTAAATTAGTGCTTTTGATATGTAAATTTATTTTCAGGATTTTCCATTTTATGCAAACAAATTCTATTATCATATTGATTTATTGTAAGAACAATTACACTACAATTTAGTGTAAGAATTCAAAGCAATTATTTTTTTGTTTCATGTCTATATGTTAAAAAGTGTTTGGAATAATTGACTAGACACCAATTGTGAAACAAACATCTCATATGTTTTCTGTTTATTTTTTGTAGTGATGTCTTCCTTTTCTCAATACACTATGACTAAAATAACAAATACAAGCAATAATGTTGGTTTATGTAGTGTTAATGAAATGCTGTGTACAATTACAAGATATTTAAAAATGCAGAGTTTTTTAATGGGTAAAGAAACAAGCTGAAGTAGTGAATGCTTCCAAGCAAAAAGCTATATTAGCATTAAATGTAATTGTTGTTTGGAGAACTAAAAGACCTAATTAATTTTTTGGATTTAACTGCTATTTATATACTACTGGAGCATGTAAGATATTCTTTCATAAAATTACTCATGTACAATATTCACTCTTTGATCATATACTGTTATTTATGCCACATTTATCTGCCAAGAAGAGTGAATAATGTCAATGAGATGTTTTTCTGCTTAATTAAATACTTAACACCCAACTTGAGAGGTCTACATCACATAAACATAGCCATTAATCAGATATAAGTACAGACTGCTGTTTATGCATGGGACCTGAACTTGTGTGTTCAGTATCTCTGGTTTTGATACACCCTTGAAGATTTTAAAGTTACTTGTATTGGAAAGGTAGGTGTAGGAAGCTACTGTGCAGTACTCCTGTGAATCAGACCTGCTTTTATCTAGAGAGGACAAAGATGTCCAAAAATAATCTTTGATGGTGACCTTTTGAAGAAAGAAAGAGATGGAATTTTCAGGTTATGAGATTTATGTATTTTTATGTTTCTGGAAAATAATTCTTCAGAATGCTCATGTTTTACCCTTTTTTTTTTTTTTTTTTTTGCAACGGTTTCGTTTTTGGAAAATTCCGAATTGCCTAAGATTTGCAGATTTTCTTAGGTATTTTCCTATGTTTCTGACAATTGGGAATCTAAGATGTCTCTGGTATTCTGAGAAAAAATATTCTTTTGCCATTTTTCTTCCAAATGCATTTTATATTGTAATAAATAGGAGAGTATCTAAATAGTATTGCTACGTATTACATACAGCTTTACATTTATATTTTCATGTATTAGTTCTCTGTGTTTCATTTGTCTCATGTTTTTGACAGAATTTTTGACTATTCTGAAAATGCTGAGTATGATCATACAATCTTAAATGCAGTAGCCCTTGGGGCCACTTATTTTGTACTAGTTATTGATGAGAAAGCTGTCATTAAGGACTTCTTTTAAGAACTTTACAGCTATAGTGTGTGAATTGCTGTCTCTCATGATTTAATTTTTGAAGCATACTAGGACAGAAAGCCCTGTGTTTGGAACTTGGGTAATTTCTAGGTCTTTCTAGAAGCACAGAAATTTTCTATTACAGTCGTTGAAGGTGCTGACCTATAAAGCAAACCTTATTTTTATTTTCTCTTACTTGATCATGAAATATAACTACCAAGCCAAAATCAGTCAGTAACATTGAGTTATTCATACCTTGAGATAATATGCCATGCAGTTTTTACATGAATATGAGAATAGTGGTGATACCACCTTACAGTAATTTACTTCACTGAAGTAAAATATATTAAGCCTCAAATCATTAGACAAATAATGCTGTAATTACTTGAAGTCTCAGTAGCTGGGCCTGTTTTTCCTTTTCTGTAGAAGACAGGCTCTTTTGAACTTGAAGGTTGCTTTGACATGACAAATGTGACATTAAAATCAATGTAGTTCCTTTGAATAATTAATTGGCATGCCAGTGCTCTTATAAAAGTGGCAAAAGTAGGATGTATCTGGTGTTGTTATTTCAAAATAATTTAAAACTGCAGTAATGCTTATTGTAAAAACATGGTGTTATAGGTTCAGACATATGTCAGTTCTTTTAAAAAGTTTCACTTCCTTAATGTTTAACTAGGTAATTTTATCAAAATTTATTAACATGTCGATTGTGCCCTGTATTTGAGTTTGAGGGAAGGGGGAAAAGTGATGTTCCCAAATGAATTCTAGTACTATTTCAGCTTTCTTTGACATTTTTGGTTTTAATATCTGAAGCAAAACCATTGCAGTGTTGAAAAAATATCTTTTACCAGGTAATAGTGCCTTAAATGTGGAGTTTGACTCTTAACTTGTACTGTTAGTCACTTCTGGCTGCACACTACCGTTCTTTCCTGCACTCTTCCCTTCCATTTCTTCTTCATTATGTGAGACAAATGCGTATTGGAAAAAGCAAGTAGTTTAATTTTGAGTTGAATCAACAAAATACCAAACTGTAGCTGTATGACTAAAACCATTTTGATGTCACAGTCTTGCATACCCTGCAGTGAGTTTGATCACAAGGGAACAGCTGATCACTGTGAAAAGTAAGTTGCTGTCAATGGTCTCTTTGGGGGATTATTTAAATATAGAAATATGTGGAAGGGAGGATAGGGAATGGAATGTCTAGATGGTAATTGAAGATGAGTTCTCTAGATGGAGTTTGGGGCAGATCTGGTAGAAGAGGGTAGTGGTAAAGGCCAGGGTATCCGAGATACGTTCTTCACCTTGGTCTTTATTGGTAAGGTGTGCCTTCGGGTGTTGCAGGTACCAGTGGAAAACTTATGGATTATGGAAGGGTTGCCCTCTGTGGAGGAGTGTCAGGTTATGACTGTTTAAACAAACAGGACATACAAAAGTCCATTGGTTCAGGGAAAATGCACACAAGAATGCTGAGAGAGCTGACCAATGTCACTGAGAAATCAGTCTTGATTGTTTGAAAGGTCATGGTGGTCAGGGGATGATCCAGATGTGGGCCTGGGGATATGTGTTTTTGTTACATTTTTGATCCATGCTTCTGTCTGTAGACAAATACCACAGAAATGCAGTTGTTTTATATTTATTCTTACTGAAAATAACTACACATCCTTCCACATGTCTTACTCCATTTTATTAAACCCTTTTTTCCCCTAAATTAATAGATATCTACATAGTGTTTACTTTTGCTTAGGATTGAATTTTCTTATTTGGTACAATACTGACTAAAACCAGATACTAGCACTGGATAATTGAACTATTCAGCTACCAGTTTAAGAGAATTTATTCTGAATGCAACATGATACCATTTCGTTAAAATGCTTTCAATGCTGTTTCGCTATCTAGTTTATTAAAGATGCTTTAATAAGGATAGTATAGACTCTGCTAGTAAAAGACTAATGTAAGGAAGTAATTAAAGAATAGAGTGGTGAGTTGGATTTCATTAATTTAGTCAGTTAAACACCTTAATCAATTAAAAAGCCTATTGAGCTAAATCTGAACTAAATGCCAGGGTGTGCGATAGTATAGATATTAAAGTAAGTTGCATAGAACTATTCCTTGCTTTTCATTTATGCTAGTGTGATTAAAAAGATGCCACATCAACATTTCTGTGGCTTTGTCACTGCATAACTTACTACATGACCTGCTGTTCAGCAGTGAGCTTATTCCTCATGATTTGCTTTTAAATGGGAAATCTAATTTTTGGAGATTATACAATTGCTGCCAGTGTCTATTGTTCAGCTGGGAATATTTGAATTAAAATGATTAGGTATTTGAGAATTGATTTATTGATTGTAAACATTTACCAGATCTTTCCTTAGGAAATATCTGTCAGGACTTAATTGTTACAATCAACAGTTTCAGTCCTACAAATGTGTGAATAAATAATTTTGTGCTGTACATTGCCATTTCTTTACTACTGGATATTACTTATTCAGAGATGGGAAGGTTGATGAAGAGGGTTGAATGGTTGAAAAAGCAAAGAGACATATCAAAGATCATGAAAAGGAGTGTGGGAAAACAGAGTACTGAATTTAAAGATTCTCAGCTCTTAGACAAATATCTTCACTGGATGTGCCAGGATGCCTGAGAGTTGTTTTGGTTTTTCTAGCCTAGAGGTTATATAGAAAATGTAATGTCTACTGGATATATTGAGAATTTTTTTACTATGCTTAAGTCAGTGAAATACTTAGGACATACAAAACAGTAAATGGCTGTATGGAGATAGATGTTCATTTTGTGTATATTATTAGAGTCTGGAGCTGAAGAGACTCAATTCTGCTGTTAGCTCTGAATTCAGCCCTCTAATAAGATGAATATAATTACTCATGTATCACCTTGTAGAGGGTTGAATTCTAAACTTTCTAAAAAGGGGTGAGAAAAGCAAGAGGATTAGTACATTAGTTGCATTTTGAAGAAACTGGTTAACATCACCTGAGATTTCTTTTTAACACCTTGTACAGCACACACCTTCTGTAATGATTTTGCAGTTGTCCAGATCTGCAAATCTACTCAAGTGACATAATAAGCCACCACAATTTTTATTAAAATGAAGTTAGTAAGCAGCCAAAGTAGAGTTTCCATGGACTAGAACTTCCAGGATTAGCTGCAGCTTAGCAACATTCTTAGTGTATTAAGGTCTGTGTAATTCACATGTTCATAATTGTATTTCAGAAGCTAATGTCATTAAGGTAATTTTTGAAGTTTATGTTCATTCATGACTGTAACATAATAGAGCTACATTGTTTTATCAGTTTATCTTCCATGACATCTTGGAGTTGACCTAATAACATCTTCATTAACTGAATTTTAAAAAATAAGTTTCATAAGCTCAGTCACTGTAGGGGCACTCTAAATGTAGTATGTTACCTTGATGGTCAGATAACTGATTTATCAATATGATTTAGTAGGAGAGAGATAACTATTCAAAGCATTTAAAATGACATGTGGCTAAGAAAGATCATGGCAGTGATTATAGTTTAATCTTCCATTATATTTCATTAATTTCAGATGTTTCATGTTTTATAGAAATTTCTGTGTACTACAGCAAGAAAGACCAAAAAGAAGCAAAATTAAATAAATATCATATGGTTTCAGATTCTCTGTAGGTATCAGTCAATCTGTATCAGTAATCATGAGAAGGTGGAGAAAAAATTAGGTGATGGATTTCATGCAGGCATGCATTTGGAGTTAAAAACCACCAGGTGTCTGTAGTATTTCTAGTAGGTGCTTGTCATAAAAATAAGGATTGGTGTCTCAGCCTGTTTTCAAATATCTCTACAGTAGCTAATTTTATTTTTATGCACTTGGTGTTTAAGGTTTCATGGAGCTTAAAAACTTCAGCTTCCATGCCATTAACTGTTTAAGGCTGGTTATGTAGATAACTGTTTTACTTTCTTTGTGTTGTGTCTGTATTTATATCATTTAGATACTATGGCAGTAGTGGTGACGAGTATTTTAGTTAGGAAACTTCTTAACTTCATATGTTTGGGGTTTTCTTTGACCTTGCTTGAAAACATGTAGATCCCTGTCCTATTATTTGTTTAGGCTGAACTGGAATGCCACCATACCAATGCTAAACTGGAAAAAGAACTCGACAGCATTCACTGTAATAAAGATTTATCAGAAACCCTGGAGTACATGAATGAGGGTTTTTTTAATTTAAGGGTAAGACAAAACACACTTTGGGAAAGAGCTATGCTTACTAAACTGCATCTCTAGATACTAGTTCTTGTAGAAAATGTATAGGAAATAGTCTTAAAACTGTGCAGCTACAACATTATAATATATTATAATTATATTACTTGCCTAGTTTTCTACACCATAATGAATGTGTAAGAAAGCCATGTAAATAAATTGGTACCTTACCATTGTTACACCTCACTTGTGTGTGTGTGTCTTTTCTGCCACCCTGTGGGCCAACTTATTTTTTTTCTAGAATGAATTCTTCCTTTATTTCCTGGAAAGGAACAGTTATGTTTTTTCTTTCATGAATTTTTGTGCAGTTGTTTTCTGCTCATTTTTGTTTTCTGAGCTGAAGTTGAACAAAACTCCTCCTAGTGTTTTAAATTGAGCATTAACTCTCTCCAGAACCTGATCACTTCAGTTTCTACTATCAATGGCTGGAATTTCTAAAGATTCTAGCAATATGGTTTTTTTTCAGCTCACTTTGTAGCACATGGTGTCAATTTAAGAACAAAGATGTTAAAAATCACCAGGAGTTTCAATTTTCAGATTGACAATGTAGTCTCTTCATTTGTTGTCCTCTACTTAGACTCCCATCTCTATGGGCAGCTGACTGTTAGAGCAGTTTCTAAATGGAAGATATTTTTGGAAAGTCAAATTCCGTGCAGGGGAATCAATGCATTTGTGGTAGCAGACACGAAGGAAGGTGAGGCCAGCTGGTGAGACACTATAGCACGGAGGATTGAGAAAGCATGTTGTAATAAGCACATGCTGTAGACAGAGGTGGAAAAGGATCAAGACATTCAGTACAAGAATATGGAAGGGAAAGTTTGAGAATTGTTGTAGCACAGATAGATTTCTATAAAAGATAGTAATTTTTAGGTTTTGAAAAATATGTAGTAAAAGCTAAGTAAGATTCCATGAAAGTTCTAGAGGCAGTGACT
This sequence comes from Mixornis gularis, assembly GCA_003546035.1. Taxonomy (NCBI): domain Eukaryota; kingdom Metazoa; phylum Chordata; class Aves; order Passeriformes; family Timaliidae; genus Mixornis; species Mixornis gularis. The sequence goes on along the minus strand of QVAJ01000046.1, from coordinate 2,281,569 downwards.
TCTGTACCTTTAACAATTAGAAAAGTGAGGACAGAAAGTACACTTTTCATACTTTTCTTCCTGACTGTCCACCACCCCTTCCTTTGCCCTTGCTTTCTCCCCTTTTTCTGCTTTTTTCCCTTTCTTACACTTTGCCAGACAAGAAACTGTGATAGAAGAAGACAGTGAAAGAAGAGAGTTTTAAAGCTCTCACTTTGTGTAAGTGCCCTTAAAATACACACTTTAACAAAACTTTAGGTTTCTTTGATATCTGAAATGAAATAAAAATTGCAGGATTTTCCCTTTTTTTTGTGGAATACCCAGCCTTTCCCATCTAAAGGTTGAACAATGCCACATAGTTTCAATTTGCAACCACTATCCTTGCTGTGATTTTTACATTAAATTTTTTATAGTGATTCTTTAGAACAAAATTCTAGATATGATAATCAAAAAATGAAGGTGTTTATTTCATATAGCATATGCATATTTAAAATAATACAGGGAATTTTTTATTAAAAATAAATTATTCTAGTTTTTATGCCTGATGTGTTCACTCTTTTGTAGATACTTATCATTTTGTAATAACATCCTGCTTTCCAGAAAGGAGACAGGGCAGGGGGGAATGAAGTTTAAATGTGAAATATATTTTAGCTTTTCTAAAGCTTATGCTGACATAAACAGATCCAGGTCTTTAGGGATGGCATTTGCAGCTAATTAGCTTTCTCTTCCTTAACAAACAAAGCAAACGGAGTCACAAGACACTTGTTACCTTTTCTGTCACTCTAATAATAATTCATGTATTTAACTTATGCAGGTTCTTCAGTTGATTTTAGTGCTAACCTTCCTACATTAGATGTAATGGAAGTGACAAGTAAAAGTTGCTACACAATTGTGTTGCAAGAGAAAGCATGATTGACAACAATATTCCTCTCTACAGGGAAAAAAAAAAAAAAAAAAGCATGTGTGGCAGAGCCTAAAGAATGTCCTAAATGTATAAACCTTAACACTTCAGGTTTGAGAAGTTAGCTTTGAAAAATTATTGCTAATTTGAGTTGTTTTTAGTATGGAAACAATGTTTAAAATAGTACTTTGAAAACAAGGTTTTGTTTTTTAATTTTTTGTCAGCAGTTTCAGTAATTGAAATTAGAGAAAATTAATTTTGTATGAAATAAACCAATGCCAAAACTGTCAAATCCAAATAGGTAAAGTGGAAGACACAGGAAAAGAAACTAATATGCTAAAAACATACTGCTTTAATGTGAAATAATGTAGGACTTGTGGTTATGCTTTGTGAGAGATGGTTAGGAGCTACAATAATGTGTTTTTCTACATTGAAGGCTTACCTCTAGTATCTGTCATGTCTATTAAAGAGGAAAGAAAATCCAGAAATAAGGGTGTTAATCTGGAAACTTGCAGTCTGTTCCCTGTGTTGGACAATTCTCTGTGTTGTCCAGAATTAATTGTTCAGGCCTGCATACCTGAAGGTTTTCAGGAATCTAATTCCTTGTAGCTGATCCTTAGTCAGAGTTCCTAAGTATTAGAGTTTTTTTGGTTGTGATATTTTTTCTCCTTTTTCTCAGAAGTGTGAGGTTTTTTAACATACTGAGATTTAGCACCTTGAGTTTGTTGTGGAATTTAGAAGGAAATGGCTCGGATTTAACAGATGCCAGTCTTGACTTATCATTTTAATTTTTTTAGTATTTTGTATAGAGATTTTTTCAATCAAATTGAAGTGCTTTTATCTGAGGAAAATAATATATTGGTATAAAATTGACAATATCCTAATCAACAGAGAAGAAATGAGGCTAAATTGAGGGCTACAATTATTTAGCATCTATCAGTCTCCAGAAAAATGTTTTTGAACTCAAGTATAAGTGTTTTTTTCTTAATCTTATCCATTTATTTTACAAAGATTGATCCTTATCATTGTTTGTCAACACAAGAATGTAAATTGCTGAAGTAATTTAAAAGGAGATTGATTTCCTGATGGCTTTTAGTCACTACCAACCACTGTCTACCAACCAGTCCTTGCAGTTGTGTATCACCCACAAGCTTGCTGAGGTGCACTGTGTTCCATCCTCTGGATCATTAATGAAGACATTAAACGGTTCTGTCCCCAGTATTGATCCTTGCAGCTGATGACTGGCCACCTGCTGAACTCTGTGCCCCTGGTGACCTCCCTCTCTTGTTAAATTCCATTCAGAGCTCTTTTGAAATGTGGGTATCAGCAAATACATGTTTCAGAGCTTCAGAGACTTTAAATGCATGCTTTCTAGTCCTAAGAAGTCTGTCTGGGGCCGTAATGTTGCACTTGTATGCTTATATAAGAATACTCACTCCCAGGACATCCTCCAAGTTGTGTGTGCCCTCGTTCACTGACTGGTTCATAAGGGTTGTATGACAGGCATTGCTGTCAAATTCTTACTACATATGTTAGGCTGATTTTAATCTTAATTCCTGTTTTTTTGCAAATCTTTTATTTCAGCACTGCTTATTTCTGTTCCTCTAATGATGGCCATGTTCCTCATGACACAATAGTACCAGGTTTCAGGTGTATCCTAAAGTAACTGTACTGTGGTTTTGAGCAGCAAAGTAGGGGAGGGTACTAAACCTTTGGGGTTTTTTGACACACAAGATTGTAATTATCCAAATCCATTTTTTAAACACTATTAGAGACACAATTAGACACAATCCTTTCAACTTTCACTTTCCTTGCCACGTGCTTTCATCAGTAGTATTCTTCCCTTTGCTTTTTTGTTATTAATTTATTAGCTAATTTTCTAATTTATTTAAAATAATGATTGTAATGAAATTACATAAATCCTGCCCAACTTTCCTTATTTCTTTTTTTCAAAGCGCTCTCTACAGCATGTGGCAATAAATTGCAAATCTACCTGAGTTTTAACTTTGAAAACAATCGGTCTCAATGAATTGCTGGTAGTGACCAAATATCCTATAAGCTTGCTAATAGAATCAGCTCTTAAGCTATTATATTTTATAGGGTTTTTATTGTGCTTTTGTAAAGACCACTTCATGTTCTCTAGTCCATGAGACGTGTTGCAGAGGATGCATTTTCTACTTGTCTTGCTTCAGAGTCTGTGTTTGTTATTAGTTATTACCTTCTCCTTCCATTTTGTCAGTCTGGTTTCTGGTTCTAATAAAAACGGCTTCAAATAATGTGTTGCTTATCCTAAACTAAGGCACCACAGAAATTTTTAAGAATTTGATTATCATGAAGATACATCAATCTTCATGCAAAAGTTAGACAATAACTAAGACAGAAATGATACAGTGCTAATATATTGTGACTTTGATGTAATATATTAACTCCTGAATGTATTCTTATCTGGCATTTATTGCATTTATTGCACAGTATGCTAACAGTAACTGTTTAATTTATGACAGCTTGCCAAAGCTTGTTACTCTTATTTGCTTGAGGTAACATTCTACTTTCGTACTTTGTATACTTTCTACTTGTGTACATACTTTCTGTTAAAATAATCCTTTTCTTCAGTGATATCTCTTGGGATTTTCTTGTTGTTTGTTGTTGGGTTTTTCTCCTTTTTCTTGTTTAGATATATCTAGAAACTTGTTAGCATTTGTTGGAAACTTCATAAAACCAGAAAACAACGAAATCCATCTTCTTCTTAACCTAGGCAATCTGATGCAAGGCAAGGAACATTCATGTAAAAAAAATTTAAAAAAGAGAGAAAAAAACCTTATTTTAAGACAACAGACTGAAATTTTTGCAAGTATTACTATGCCCCCTAAAAACTATCACCTTTTTAGCTCACTCCTCCGTTTTGCCCCTGGGAGCCACCATGACTCATTTTAAAAGGTGCAGGGTGTCATGGTTTGACCCCAGCTGGGAATTAAGCACCATGAAGCCTCTCGCTCACACCCTTCCTGCAACCGCTTTCTCCCTCCACCCATCCACTGCGGGGGAGAAAAGGTAAACTTCATCGGATAACGTAAAAACCACTTTATTAATTTAAACAAAATAGAATTCACTACTAGTAGTAACGACAAAGAGTGTCCCGTATACCGAGTGAGAGACGCGTGCTCCGGCAAGCCTCTGGATGTTCATTCCCAGTGCCCGAGGGCCGTGAGCTGTGCCCCCGGCAGGTGCCCCGGCAGGTGCCCCGGCAGGTG
>QVAJ01000046.1:2193865-2276878 GCA_003546035.1 Mixornis gularis | reverse complement strand
ACAGCCGAGGGCTGGGGCTTCTCTGGCGACAGGAGCCGGGCAGCAGAGAAGGCCCCAGAGCGTGGGCAGGGAGGGGAGACGGGGCCTCCCGAAGGGTCTCCTTGCGGGAGAAGGAGACTTTCCTGGGAAGGGACGGAGCAGCCCCTCAGCTGCCTCCCACAGCCGCTTCCCCCTCCGTGCCCCCCAGGGCCGCTGTCCCCCATTCCAAGAGAAATCTCTCTTCCACACGTCTCCCGCCCAGCCGGTGGTACCCGGCTGGCACAGGGTACCTGCATGAGGCGGTCGGGGAAGGAGGAGGTGGCTGGGAGTCCTCAATGGTGTCGAAGTCCTCAGAGCACTCAGAGGAGCCAGGACTGGAAGCACCAGCTACTGAAGGGCAGTGAGTTTGTGGCTGTTTGCCTCCCAGTCATAACATGTAACTCTCTGGGCCTGCACCACAACCAGCACCTGAGGAGGACAGCAAACACCCCGAAAGGGGGAAAACCTTTGAATCACAGGATGTTTATGTTTAGATGGCTTTTTGAGCTGAGATAAGCCTCAGTCTCCTCAGATTCTGTAATGACTGACTGTTTCCCCTTAGTGTGAGGACTCAGCAGCAGGCAGTGCAGCAACGCAGGCAGGGAGCTCTTGGTGCATATGAAGCACTCTGTCTTGGCACTTTAAAGATCTGTCAGGGGAGAAGGACCTCTTGCTTGTGGTAAGGAAACTTCAGAAGTGGGAAGTAAATTCTGGAGGCCATCTCTTCCAAACCTCTGCTCAACAGGGCCACTTAAGAGTCAGTTGCTCAGGACCACATGCAGATGGGTTTTGAAAATCCTCAGGGTGGAGATAGCGCAGGCCATTCTAGTGGTTTTCTACCTCACAGAAGAAGGAACATTTTTCTGATACTCAATAAGAACCCTCCTGTATTTCAGTCACAGGCTGCAGAATGAATTTCTGCTCCATTGTGGACCTCTCTGGGTTGCGGGGGCACAAACTATGTCACCTTGTTTTTTCCACAACGTCCAAGAATCTCTGTTCCAGCATCTGAATCACCTCCCACACCTTCTTCTAACCTTGATGTCTGCAGTGTTGCTTGTTTTTCTCAGCTGTTGTTGGATGGCTTTTTTTTACACTCTCTTGGTTATGTTATCAAAGGGACATTGCTGCCATTGCTGTTCAGCTCAGCTTTGGTCAGCAGTGAGTCTGTCTTGGAGCCAAGTGAAAGTGGCTTTCTCTGACATGGGGGAAGTTTCTGAAAGCTTATATAACCCAACCCCGTAGCCTCTCTGCTACCCAGCTGATACAGGAGCCCAGAATTGGACACAGCACTCCAAGTGTGGCCTCACCAGTGCTGAGCAGAGGGCAATAATGATCACCTCCCTCTGCTTGTCTTTAGTACTTTGTGTAATGCAGCTGGGGATTTTTGTAGCAAAATACAAGCTAGGCTTCTTTCACGGGAGGAAAATTCAAGGTGGAACCTGTTGTGCATATACACGTGCATATCAATATGATTTAACATGAAAATGTTTCCTTGGCACATGAATTGCTCAGGTTACATGGTTACATCCAGCTGTAGCAAGGTTAAATTTAAATATTTGGTGTTTTGAAGATGGTTCTCTTGAGCATATCTGGCCTATCTTAGAGTAAGTTAGAGCAACTTTAAAAATAACTTTATAATTTTTTTTGAGTTGTTTTTAGGTTAGGCAAGTATACATGTATGTAAAGGTTACTAGTTATTTCTTCTGTCCTTCTGTAGGTCAGGAACTTATTTTTGTTATGTCTGCACAAAACTTCCTGGATTTTTCTTTTTAATATTTTAGTATTCTGTGTAACAGATCATTATATTCATGGCATGTAAAATACATGCAATTTATATTTTCAAGCAAGTTTCTCGTCCTAGAGAAAAGTCTTAACAGAAAGATTTTTAACTCTGTCATATATACCTTGCACTGAGAACTTCAGACACCTTTCCTTTTATTGTTCTGTGACTTGTTAGGTGGTAGTTGTATAATAGTTTTTTTGTGTGCATCGTCTCTTAAGTGAAAACCATGCAAATGCTGAATTGTTTCTGTTGATACAAAATACGGCACATTTCAAAGTGCAAAACTAATGTATTTTTGAAGGTTTGTGTTAGGTAGGTAGTCTTCTGCAATGTTGAGAACTTTTGTCCAGGAGCTTGAGGATCTTGGGAAACTGTGAGGAGAGATGGAAAGGGAGAGAAGAGAAAACCAGCAATTCTTGTAAATATCACAAAACTCAGGTAAGGATACTGTTGTGGCTTCCTCTTATTCTAGGACATACACCATCTTTCTTCTAGTAAACAAATTCAAATAAGGGAATAATATTTCATTAGTATTTTGTTAGGTGTGGTGTGTGATAACTGTGCAGTTTGTCCTGGTGTTATAGATTTGTGTAATTTGTACTTCATAAGGAAATTTCTGTCTTGCCTGAAGTGTTTAAGCACTGCAGTTGAAAAAAGTAGCAAATATGAGTGGCAGCTTCATTGATTGGTGAGCAGCCCTGACATTTCAAATGTGTGTAGACCATTCAGATTGTGCTTATTTGCGAATATATTGTGAAAATATAGTGGATACAGCAGGAACGGGAACGTAACCTGTCCATTTTTCAACTCCAGTAGGTATTGCCACTGATCTTATTTTGTATTTGGTGTGAGTTAACTACATTTTTTTTGGTGCTGCCTTCTCAAAGCAATTGAGGTAGTTGTGTCATTATCTTGATTCACCAAAAATGGAGAATCACTTGGGAACATAGCAGATTTGGACGTTTTAACTGACTAAGTATTTTAATTATGGTTGTAGAGTTCTGTGACTTTTTGTTTTTTTCTTAGAATGAAGACAAAATAAATATTTGGTAGGTGGGCAGTGTTGTTTACACAGAAATCACACAATATAACAGAGCAAATCAGTGTTGACTCACTTGTAGTGAAAATAAATCTTGAAGTGGCTTGGCACATTTTTTTGCTTGGTACTAGAAATTTGAACTACAATCCACAGACTTAAAGGAAAGCTGCTCTTTACCAGAAGTAAAAAATCAGCACTTATCTAAGCATGATGTAGTCAGTGTGATACCTGTCAATTCATCTCAGATATTAAATGTAAATACAATAGCTGCATTGGCGTATGTGCTGTGAACAGCAACACTTCACCAAACTTGTTTAAAACACATAGTTAATTATGTGGGGTCTGACAGGCAAGTTTTCTTTTGCAGTCAAGGAACTTGCCTTACAATGATTGATAGTTTTTGCTTGCTTCGTTGAACTGTAGTAGAACTGCCAGTAATACTTACCTCTCTATATGCTGAATGAGTGAATAGTTGAGAGTAGTTCAGGCTTTCAGCTCATCATGCTACAGTTGTCCTGCTAAAGTTACAGGAAAAAAAAGGTTAAGGTAAGAACTATTTGCTGTGAAATTGTAGAAGACTTGGAATATTAGCTCTATAACAACGAAACTTTCTTGTACTGAAAGGCAGTGCATGTTGGTTTATACAGTGCAAGTTCTAAATGTTGGCATCAGGATGCTTTCTTTCCATGTGAAAAGAAACCAGCATAGTAGCATCAGTGTAATTTTTACAAAGTGAGAAAGAGTCACAGTATAGGATGAAGCCTTATGGAACAAAAGGTGTAAGAAAAGCTGTAGTAGGAATCAAACAATTTTTTTCAGTAAGGATAACAAGCCTACTGGTGTAATGCTGCAAGGATGTGAGCAGCGAAAGAACAAATAATTGGGAGGTATCATGCTGTAATCCAAGCCAGGCAAATAATAATGTCATGTATTGTGAAGTTTATTCTTAGTAAGGCAAAGTTATGTGAACTAGGAAGTATGCTAAATTACTTCTTACACCTGACCAACCGTTTGAATTAAATCTTACTATTTCCACCCATCAAATGGTGAAGAGATTTGATTATTTCTGTTTTTATCTGAGAGCTTTTCTTTTCATCTCTTACTTGTGAAGGTGTTGTACAGATCCAAGCTCATTCTTAACAGGAAATTTTCTTACCTCAAAAACCTACATATTTTTTGTAAAGTATAGTGTTTTAAATTTCATCTTCCAGTCCGCTCGCATTGTTTTTTGGTCACACTATTCTTTCGTGTACAACCATAGTGGATCAAATGCAAACTGTTGAATTTGGAACTACACTGTAAATAACTTGTCTTAGTTTGATTGGAATCCATTCTTTCTTAACCAATTTATCAGTTGCTGCAGCCAGCCAGTATATTTTTTTCACTTTTCTGTGTACAGATTTCTTAAATGTAAGTGAACCTATCTATAGGAGACTAAAACATTCCAGTTTCCCAATGAAAATCTCTGCTCTTTTGTTGCCTGGAAGATACCAGCAGGTAAGTGAGAATGTCTAGTTGACCTGAATATAGGTTAATAATTCAGTAACTACTGATTTACTTGTTTTTTCTCCAAGATGTTAGATGGATTAAGAAGAGAGAAATGAGTTATGGGAAGAAGATCGTTAGTTTTTCTTTAGGTTGAATTAAGAAATCTAAGCACTCTACTGAAGTCTCTGTTGTGGTTTTTTTTTTTTTTTGATCAAGGTTTAGGTTGTCTTAGAAAAACTACTGGATTACTGATTATTTGAGAATTATAGTCACTGTGCTACAGCATAAGCATCATCTTTACCATTTAGAACACAAGTCATCTGGAAATTGGCCACTTCTAAGATTGAGTATGTGGAGAGGCTATCTCAGAGAAACCCTGGTAATGCAATAATCATATTTACCACTAAAAGTACTTGGATGTTTCTGAAGTTATAAAGGTATGTCATGAAATTCAGGAGGCAAGCAATTTACGTCCTAGAAGCAATATAATTCCTTCTTCAAGGAATTATATGTATGTAAACTTCTTTATTAAGGCTGAACAAATCCCTTCTGGTGTGCCTTTCCTCCCACATCAAATATACTTGAGGGTTTTTTTGGTGATTTTGTTTTTGTGGGGTTTTTTTACAGTGTATTGTTTAGGGAGATCAGAAAGACTTATCTGAAACAAGTTAAAGTTATGCGTAATTAAAACTATGAGCACAAATGAAGTATATGAGAGTATTTTTTCTATTGTTATGATTAAAATAGAGAGCACATAATATGCTGGGATTTGTACCTTTTAAAAATCACAGATATAAATTAAAATACGTTCCACTGTCTGTTCTTTAATTAATTTAGTCCTTGCAGATTCTCTTTGCAATATAAAATAAAGTTGTCAAAGTATCTTGAAAGATGAATGTTCTGCTATAGCAAATACTGCCAAGACAGGAACAGTCATAAGTAGTCTTAGGAAGAGAGAGGCGTGTTGTCCATTGATACACAAAATATATCAGATTATGGTTTAGGAACATACAAGCCTTCTGGTAAGTCAGAAATACTAAGCCACCAATTAGTGGTTGATCTAGGACCTGCAGTTATTCAAAATACTACATTTTAAGATTTTTTTCCATTGTAAGTTCCGTCTTTTCAGGTTCCACGCCTTCATGTGTATTATTTGATCCGTTCCTAGGTCTGAAAGTTTAATTTCCTTGAAATAACTTTAGAATTTTTTTTTCAGTTTAGGGAGTTCAGAGGATTCATCTGCCTGGTGTTGTGCAGACCATGATGAGAAAGCTGTTCCATTGTTCAGGGCTGACTGAGGCTTCAAGGCAGAGTTAATTGTTCTGGTGCTGAGGAAGAGTTTGCATGCTCTGCCGAGAGTATTCCGCATAATTCATGACTGAATGTGATCAGTAAAAAAGCTGAACTGAAGTGTTCACAAAACTTGGCTCATTTTTCATGGCTTCATTGTCAGTGCTTCTGACAGAATGCAGAAGCACTGCATTTTATTCTTTGGAATATTTTTAGGTTTAAGTGTGGTTTAAATCCATCTGGCACCTAAGCCCCGTGCAGGTCCTCAGTCACTTCCTCACCAACAAGATGGGGGAGAGAATCAGAGGGGTTTTTCCTGTGGTCAGTTGGGGTCAGCTGTCCTGGCTGTGTCCCCTCCCAGCTTTTTGCACACCCCCAGCCTACTCACTGGTGGGGTAGTACAAGAAGCATAAAAGGCCTTAGTTCTGTGCCTGTGCTGTTCAGCAATAAGAAAAATATCTCTATATCATTAACCCTGTGTTTAGAACAAATTCAAAACCCAACCCAATACCAGCCACAGTGAAGAAAATTAGCTCTACTCCAGCTAAACCCAGCACATTCCAGGCCTTATTTCCTGGCATTTACATCATGCTGAAGTCCCTACTACTTGGTATGACCTCATAAATCACTACCCCCTTTCCACTGTTTGATACAATACACAGATAGCATTTCATTAGTCTGAGGACCACCTCAGCAAAATGTCCATTGAGTTTATTTTTAGTCCATGACTTTGGGCTCTGTCTGTTCTGGTGGTCACTTGGGACAGGGGAAGTGTATGTTGCATGGAGTAACTGGACACCAAAGCCAGCTCAGGTCAGGTCACTGCTGCACTGAAACTGCTTCTTGTAAGGCTTCTCCTCCATAGGTTTGAGTGGCTACTGCCATGGTAATTCCTATAAGGTGCAACTCAAATCATGGCTTACAGCAACAGTTTAAAAGTATATCCATTACAAGCTCTGTCCCTCATCCTTTTGGGCCAGGTTTAATGGTTTAACATTGCAATGTTAAACTCCTTCACTTATTCCTACACTGTCTAGCAGCAAGTTCTTCCTACTGTGGTCCACCATTAACCTCCATGGGCCACAGAGAGACAGTATGCCTCACCATGGTCTTCACCAAAACAGGTTGCTGCTTCCCCTCCTCCATCATGGGGTACCACCCACAGGAGACAGTTCTCCACAAACTTTTTCAGTGTGGGTCTTTGTCGCAGGCTGCAACTCTTCATGACCTGCCCCAGCTTGAGTCCCTTGCAAAAGATGCAGTTCTTCAGAAACAGCGTGCTCCAGTATGGTCCCTGACAGGGTCAGAAGTCCTGCCAGCGAACCTGCTCCAGGGTGGGCTCCTGTCTCCATGCATCCACAGGTCCTGCCAGGAACCTGCTCCAGCATGAGCCTATTGCAGGGTCACAGCCACTTTCAGTCATCCAGCTACTCCATGGTGAGGTGGACTGCAAGTGGATACCTGCTCCTGCATGGACTCATCCTTCTGCTCAAGTTCACGCTGGTGTTCCACCCTGTCCAGCAGCGCAGAAAACTGCAGCAACACCCTGGTCACCTGCCAGCCCAGGCGCTTTGCCATGGCTGTTTTCAAAATGCTCTCAGGACAACACAGTGAGGTGGTCAGCAGCACAGCACTGTGGCAAGCAGCAAAGGCAGCAAGTGGCCACTAATGAACACTAGACTCTAGTATTCAGTCAGGCAAGCAAGCCCCATGGCAAGCACAGGAGCCTGCTCGTTACTAGCTAAATGGCATTAGCTGTAAATTTGGAGTCAAATCTGTTGTTATCTTGAACCCTTTGTGCTTCATATTGGCCACCAAAAAGCACTGTTATGAATTAACCCCAGCTGCCAGCTAAACCCCATGCAGCTATTCACTCACTTCCCTGCCAGTGGGATTGGGAAGAGTATTGGAAAAGTGAGAAAACTCATGGGTTGAGATAAAAACAGTTTAATACGGAAGGCAAAAGCCACACACACAAGCAGAATAAAACTCAACTTTTTTATGATTCAGTGCATCCCATGGGCAAGCAGGTGTTCAGCCATCTCCAGGAGAGAAGCTCTCATCACACATAATGGTGACATGGGAAGGCAAACGCCATTGTTCCAAATGTCGCTCTCTTCCTCCTTTTTGCCCTGACTTGATATGCTGATGTTCCAGCTGTGTCTCCTCCCAACCTCCTGTGTTCCCCCAGTCTCCTCACCAGCATGGCAGTGTCAAAACCAGAAAAGGCCTTGGCTCTGTGTAAGCCCTGCTCAGCAATAACAAAAGCAGCTCTATTTTATCAACCTTGTGTTCAGCACAAATCCAACACATAGTTCCCACATCAACCACCATGAAGAAAATTAACTCTATTCCAGCTAAAATTACATTATGAAAATAGACTTTTTTTTTTCTTTAATTAATGCCTTTTCATCAGGAACATAAGCCAGAGTAAGACTAATTTAGGATAGGAGGATAATTTGAGAGAAAGGTGTAAGTATAAGCAAGGCTTGTTTGGCTACACAGCTGCTAGGTGCATAATGACAGATGTAAATGAGTATGATGAAGTTCATCTGGACACTGTGTGTCCTTATCATCTTCTACATTCCCTGCCTGTTGACATCTTAATTCTTTTCTAATTGCATTGTATTTCAGAGTTATCTTGCATTCCCAGTGCTTTCTTCTCCATTTTCAAGTGAGTTGACACCCTACCAAGCAGAGTCTCTGTTGCAGCTAAGGTGTGAATTATTGCAGCTACTATTACTGAGTAATTGGGGACTTTTGTAATGGTAATGTTCTGAGAGACACTGATCAAATCTCCAAATTTCAGGCACACTTTTTTTTTTATGTTCTACTACCAGCTGGTTAGTCTGTTACAAGCTAAGAATCAAGCACTAATCAAATACATTGATCTTTGGGTTTCTTCAGAGGGTTGATACCTATTTTCAGAAATCTTTCCATTCATCTGTTTCCTGCAAATAGTTGCAGACTGTGGCACATAATCCAGGTAAAATACTGTATTTCTGATTCTAATTTGTTCTTTTTAGGTGTCTGGGTATAAGATGAACCACATTTTATTTCATTTTTCTTTTTTAAGCAAGCACTGTAATGTCTCAGAGCAAGAATAAAATTGTATGTTTCACAAATAGACCTTCTCAGTACCGGGAAGGAAAGCTCCAAGGAAAGATATGCTTCAGATGATGCCTCAGTCATTAACAAAGTAAAATAGTCACTAACTTGTCTCTTGGCATGGATGATATACATTCTTCTCTTATAAAATAAAATTGCAGGTTGAGGAGGACAGGAATGGGAGAAACTGGTGAGATTTTATCTGTTCCATTCATTGTTTAAGTAGATTACATAAAGTTATCCTTGGAGTGAACCTGCAGGTATCCCAGCTGTAAGCCTATTTAATTGTTTCTCAGGTCAGTATAGAAAATATTTGTCTTAGCTTGCTTCTTTTTTATAAGCCAATATAGACCTTACTGGTGTCAGGGTTATAATATTCTTGTTGAAGTCTCCTTCTTTGTACTTTCATAGGTAAAAGACAGCTGTGGCTTCTGTATTTAGTAACCAAATGGATTTCACATTTATCCAGGAAAGCCATCCTGACTTGAATCAGCAACAGTGTGGCCAGCAGGACCAGGGCAGGGATTGTTCCCCACACTCAGAACTGATGAGGCCACACTTCAAATCCTGTGTTCAGGTTTGGGCCCCTCACTACCAGAACACTGAGGTGCTGGAGAATGTCCAGAGAAGGGCAGTGGAGCTTGGGAAGGGTCTGGAGCACCAGTCCTATGAGGAGCAGCTGAGGGAGCTGGGGTTGTTTAGCTTGGAGAAAAGGAGGAGATTGTAGCAAGGTGGGGGTCAGCACCTTCTCCCAGACAACAAGTGACTGGACAAGGGGAATTGGGCTCAAGTTGCCTAGAGGGGTTCAGGTTGGATATTAGGAAAAAAATTTTGTCTATGGTTAAGCATTGGCATGGGCTGCCAAGGGAACTGGTAGAGTCACTCTCCCTGGGAGTCTTCCAGCAATGAGCAGACGTGGCACTTTGTGCTGTATTTTAGTGGCCGTGGTGGTGTTTGGTCAAAGGTCAGACTTGATCTTGGAGGTTTTTTCCAGTATTAATGATTCTACGGTTCTGTGATAATTTATCATTGTTTTTCAGAGCCTAAACCAGAGATGTTTAGAATGTACGTCTCCAAATAACTTTTAGTGTGTCAACAGTATTTTTCACTTTCAATGTTTTGAACTGCTTCAACTTCTCAAAAACTGAAATATTAAGATTTATGCATCCTAACTGAAAAAAGACAGAACTTTAGCCATTTGGAATCTGATAATTTTGTGATGTATGGATTTTCAAGCAAACTTTGCTGTAGTTCAGAATAAGGGAAAAGATGTCTCTCTTCATTTTCTTTTTCCCCTAGGTGGACAACCATGCATTAGGATTGTTATTCTCTACTATGATGTAGCAGGACAGGATCATGCTGTTTAAGCATTTATTCGGTACATGTTCCAAAATTTAAAGTTATTTTAATATTGAACCACTAGAGACCCCTTTGAGAGCTTTCATCAGATTTTATCCTAAGCCTTCTTTCCTATCCAGTGACTGTAAATTCTGGTTTGGCAAATGATATTGATGATAACCTGAATATGATGTGGTGAGGTTGTTATTGGGTGAAACCTGTGTGTCTCCATCAACATTTCCTTTTTTTCCTCTCCTTTTTTTTTTCTTTTTTTTCTTAATTGGTTTCCCCCATCCCTATTCATAGGGCAACCGTGGGTTGTCACCTGTCTCACTATCTTTTTAACTACTGCTAAGGTGATGGGTGCAGGAAGAAAATGAACAACACAGCCACTGGGGCAATAATTCTGGCATGAATTGTTTCCTTCCTCTTGTACCTGGTGAGGAAATGGCTAAGTGAAACATTTGAAAGATGTCAGTGTATTACTAATATCATAACTTTTAAGTGTTAAGCTATGACATGGGCTTAAGGCAGAGCTGACTCTTTTCAGTGGTGCCCAGTGTAGGTCCAAGAGGCAATAACGGGTGGCCCTCTCAACCAGAACCAAAACTTCTTCTGTGAAGCTGACTAAGGATAGGCACAGGTTGTCCAAAGAGACTATGGGGTTCCTATTCTTGGCTGTATTCAAAAGTGACCTGGACATGGTCCTAGGCAGAAGGGTAGAAGGCTGTAGGTAACACTGCTTGAGCAGGTGCCTTTCAGTCTCTGCGACTCTGCTGTCATTTGGTGAAAGTCCAACAATAAGAATCACTAACAGAAAATTTGTGATATAGAGGTGACACATGGAGAACATAAGTTGTTTCCTCTAATACTGCTCATTCTGTTAATAAAGTAGATTTTTCCAGCTATAATGTTTTGATTTTTTCATTTTATGTTTTGATATACTGAGTGGTCAAAATAAATACAGTCTCCATTTTGGCATCACTTTTTCTCCCTTTATTTCATTATTCTCAAGGACACATTTAGTCTTTTGATGGAAGGACTGCAGCACATCATACTAGGAGGAAAAAACCCACCCAAACATCCGTAACTCACTTTTGAAGCAACCTAGAGATCTCCTTTCATAACCGTGTAAATGATGCAGAAGCAAAAAAAAGCTGTTTTATCCACGTGGTTCTCTTGCTTTCGTATTCTTTCTCAGAAAGTAATCAAAATACATTTTGTTGTCAATAATTTTGAAAGGTGTGAAGAAGTGTACATGTTAGACTTTATATTTAATTCTGCTGTTATCATTAGTGCCTTAGAATAAGGTCTTGGCTCAAGCTAGAAAATTCATTTGATACTGTAACTATCATTCTGCATGGAGATATTTTTGGGAGATTGTGAACATGCTCATTCCAGCCCATGACAGTTATGCTAATATAATAAGGACAGATGCCTCAGTATCTGAAAAGTATCTGAGTACTATTAAAGATAGATAATACTTGACTAACTTTGAATTAAAAGCCATAATATACTAGACTTAGCAGTGTAAATAGCAACTTAGAAAGCACACTAAACCTGTAGCAATGTTCTGTACTAAAATAATTTATCAAAACTTGTTTCTGGTTAAATATTACAAAATACCATCTCAACAAGGAAGTTCCTGTGAGCTTCATCCTAGATTGTTTCCTAAGGACATTTTTATTTCTGAAAAAAAAACAAACTGTATGGTCAGGTAGCTTGTGTCCCTCCATTGCTGCCATTCAGTCATGTTTGCTGTCCCAGCACGTCGCTGTCATCTCAACAAGACAATTGCCCTGCAAGTGCAGAGAAGTCTCTGTTCCTCATGTTTATTCACTATGCTGAGTGTGAGGCCATTGAATACCCCTTGGCATATGAGCTCTTCAGACAAGCACTTCAGCATGCTGATTTCTGAAAGAAGGTCTGTGTGGCTTCCTCATAAAGATGCCTTCTTTGCTCATGTGCACATTCTGGAGGTGACCCTGCTGAAGCCTTATTTTTTGATTATCTGTTGCCTTTCATTCATGACACCCCAAGCCTTTGCTTCTTGAACCTGTGCACCACTCCTTCACAGGGCTGCTGGAAACTCTTTCTCTCCCCATATCATTCCTGATTCCAGTCCCTTCCTACTAGGTCAGCTGGCAAATAGATCTCTGCCCCAATTAATGAGGTGCATCCCATCTCTTCTAAGTTGTTAACCTCAGAGAAGGCCCTATGGTCATAAAAACCAAATATTGTCAATGCTGGTTCTACAACCAACAACCAGCAGTATCAGTGCCCTCTTCCTCACACCCTTTCACCCAGGGGGAAGACAAACACCACTTGGACTTTTCTACTCACAGAACTTCTAGTGGACAAGCTAATGCTTTAGAATAGCATAAATGTAATTGTTTGATTGTTTGCTGGTTTTCTCACAACAAAAATTTTGAGAAGCTTTATCCTGTTTGTGAATGTAATCTTGTTGCTGTTCTGTACTATTGGGTAGGGCTGCTGTGTAATGCTGATTAATTTTCCAGCAAGAGTAAATACAATTTTGATGGTTTCAAAGGTAAAATTATCAAGTAGATCAAAGTGAGAGCATCATGAAGTAGTCATTCAATCTGAGCACCCATGTGCTGTGATCTGCTGGCAATATGGAATTTCATTATGACTGTCATTGACTAGTACTGTTCTTAGGTACTGAGTAAACTGATCATCAAGACAATGCTTTTTATGTTATGACCTGTCTTTGAAAGAGTTACCAGGAGTTTCTACTTGCAGAGGTCCCTTGCACCTCTGTATCTCACCCTTCTGTTTGTTACTCTTTTACAGGGTTTTACTGCTCAGACATATATACATAAGTCCAGAGAAGTAGCTTCTAAACTTCATTCTGTGCCATTCAGTTAACTGTTACTCCTCCATAAATCTGTGAAAAGCTGAAAAAAGAGTAAAGAAATTTGTATTACTAGCTGCAGTATTTAGCAACCAGTACTAATACCAGGGAGAGTTCAACTGCCTACTTTGTATTCACAAGAACCTTGGGAGGAGACAAACAGTCAAATAGTGTTTGTAAGAATCTGGGGTTCTAACATGAAAATACATTAGTACCTGGAAAGTATAGTAATATTCTGCTCTTCCTCTGTGAATAGTTTATGTAATCTGTCTTCTGCTCTGTGGCTAACACAACACAATTATTAAGTCAATTATTCATAAAATTTTTGTTTATACAAAAACTGAAAAGGAATGTTTATGTGAAACTAGTGTATTACTGAAAACTATTTTCATTTATGCTCTTGTTCAGGAACCAAGCATTCTGTGTTAATTGTTGAAACTTAATGTTCTGAGGAGTTTTCCTTTATTGTGCAACACATTATGTTGCTGCAAATTCTTAATTAGTGTATTGGCTATTCATCATTATAAATAGATAAGATCTTAAGATTAGCCTTTTATTCTGACTATTAAAAGCCTGCCATTACTGCATGTGATTACCAGATCTGGTTCAGTTTATCTTCTGTGATGTTTTGTTTAGGCTTCTAGAAGAGAAAAAAGAAATTTCCTGTTGCACTTGAAAGTAAATTACAGGCTTTCATTTTTTGCATTGAATTAAAGCCTGCTAAATTATTTGATCTAGACAATAAAGTATATGTAGCTGAACAAAACTTTGCAAACTCTGGTCGCTTAGCAAAGTAAATCAGTTCAGTGTGAAGTCGTCCAGGAACAAAATAAACCGTAATCTGACACATTTTAACAATCTCTTTTGATAAGTAATAGAGAAAGTTATACTTTTAAATCATTCTGTCTTCATATTTCAAGTCTAGAAAACAGAAGGATTCCAACTGAGAATTTAGGTATATTAAAAGATCTTTAGGGAATTTAACAGCAACATGAAACTGCACAGAATATATAGGAAAGGAATAATTTTTAGTATAGTAGCTTTGCCTAAGTTCTGCCCATTATACTGAGGAAATACAACCTTGTTGCATTCAGCAGCTGGGTCTCGACAGTATCTTCTCCCACTTGGAGGGGTTAATTAGTCTTCTTTCAGAATGTGGCCTGTTTAGCTTACATTCACATCATTCAACAAGCAGTGGCTATACAAAGCAGTACCATTAACAGATGGGTGTGTCCAACTGCTTAATTAGGCAGAATAAAAAGGAGCTTGTCAAACATTCATCTGTTGTTTGTCATACACCTGACAGTCCAATTAGGCAAGGATGACGTCTTTTCTGCTGTGATATTCACTTCCTTTACTTACATTGAGTGTCAGTGAAAAAATGGCAGTCTTCATTTAGATTATTGTTGTGGTTTTAATCCTAGCCAACAGCCAAGCCCCTGCAGCCACACACTCACTCTCCCACCGGTGGGGTTGGGGAGAGAATCAGAGGGGTAAAAGCTGAAGAGATCAGGGGTTGAGATAAAAGTAGTTTAAAAGGGAAAGCAGAAGCCACACACACAAGCAAAGTAAAACATGGAATTAATTCACTGCTTCCCATGGGCAGGCAGGTGTTAAGCCAGCTCTAGGAAAGCAGGGCCCCATCACACATAACAGTGACTTGGGAAGACAAACACCATTGTTTCAACTGAACTCCCCTTTCTCCTTCTTCCTCTCTTTATACCCTGAGCTTGGTGCCACGTGCTCTGGAATATCCCTTTGGTCAGTTGGGGTCACCTGTCCTGGCTGTGTCCCCTCCCAGGCACCCCCAGTCCCCTCCCCAGTGTGGCAGTACCAAAAGCAGAAAAGGCCTTGGGCTCTGTGCAAGCCCTGCTCAGCAGTAACAAAAAACATATCTGTATTATCAACCCTGTGTTCAGCACTAGTCCAAAACACCCTGCCAGCCACTGTGAAGAAAGTTAATTTTACCCTAACCAAAACCAGCAGTGTGTTCTCAATATTGATGCAATGTAAAGGAATTACACTGACTGCATCACTGACATAATGCTAGAAAAACTTCCAGTAAATGGGAAGATGCTTAAGGTTGACTGTCAAATCATATTGTATAGCACCTAGAGGGAAAAAATCTTCACAGTGTACTGAACTATAATAAAATTTTGCGTTTAGGATAACCTAATTAAACCAGAACAATGGAAACAGTCCTTGCTGAATGCCAGGTACTCACCAAAACCACTCTATCACTCCAGTCCTCAGCTGGACAAGGGAGACAAAATGTAACTAAAAGCTCACTGATGAAGGTAACAGCAGGGAAAGATCACTCACCAATTACCATGACAGGCAAAACAGATTCGACTTGAGGAAAATTATTTGAATTTATTGCCAATTAGATCAGGGTGGGATAGTAAGAAATAAACCTAAATCTTCAAAACACGTTCCTGTCATCCCCCACTTTCTCCCAGGCTTAACTTTATTCCTGATTCTCTACCTCCTTCCAGCAGCAGAGAGGAATTTGGGATGGGGATTACCATCAGTTCCTCCCACATTGTTTCTGTGGCTGTTTCCTTCTGTGGGGTGAGCTCCTCATACTCTTACTCAACTTCTGTGTAAGGTCCCTCCCACAGAAGATAGTCCTCCATGCATTTCTCCATGAGTCATTCCCATGGGCTACAGTTGTTCACAGGCTGCTCCAGCAGTGGTCCCTTACATGGGGTGCAGCCCTTCAGGACCAGGCTGCCCCAGCACGGCTTTTCCCTGGAATCACAAGTCCCACCAGCAAACCTGCTCCACTCTCAGCTCAGGCACCTTCTCCTGCTCTTCCATAGATATGTCTGCAGGTTCTCTAATTTATTCTCACTCCTTTCTTCTGTGACTGCAATTTGCTTCTGCCCAATACCTTTTTTCCCCCTTCTTAGGTATATTTTCTCAGAGGCACTACCACTGTCACTGATGGGCTCAGGGCTCAGCTTTGGTCAGTATTAATTCCATCTTGGATCCAGTTGGCACTGTTTTCATCAGACACAGGGGAAGCTTCTGGCAGCTTCTCAGAGAAGCCACCCACGTAGTCCCCCTCGCTTGCTACCTAAACTACACCAGACAAATAAAACAGACCCATCTCTCCTTCCTCACCTGTTCTTTCTGATCAGCCTGTAACCACTGATGGCTGCACTCCATCCATGGGCTCATCTCACCAACTTTGTGAAATGACAACTGGGTCATAACTTTCTAGCAGCATGGAGGCTTCCAGCTCCTCCGTATTTATCATGTGGACATTCATTTTAATTGTTAAGATTTTAATATATAAATGTAATCTGAAATTCTATTTCTTTCTCCTTTTTCTTTGGTGTTCTGATTGTTGTCGGGTGTGCTGGGTCCTGAAGTGCATCTGCTGCTTAAAAGTAGAGGGTTCAGTTAACATGAAAGTCTGAGAGTCTGTTGATTAATCTGAAATTAGTTTGATCAAGAATTTATCAGTCTTTCTGAATATTTCAAAAGAAGAATTTAAATCCATCAGGGGTGCCGTAGGCATGGTTTTCTGGAGTTTAAACAAAGAATGGTCCCAATTGGTAGGGTCCTGGCCCTATCACCTGACCTCATACCATATTTATGTACCTGTTTCCTGCTTTGCAGTGGGTGCATTTGAATGCAGAGTGAACTACAGATAGTTGGAGCTGCAGAAACCGAGTCTTAAATCAGTTTAAACTGCTGTGGAACCCAGCCTTTAGAGGAGAGTTTGCTGTTGACAGCTGGCTCTATTGTCAAGCAAGGAGAACACTGAAAATTTTTTTGTACAGTAATTAATTCCTCCTGCTATCTAGTGGTATGTCCCTCGATTTTTTTATTATGGTTTTGTCTCAAAAAAAAAAAATTGTAGGTTTTGGGGGGAGTTTGTTATTTGGTGATGATGGTAGGGATTCAAGTCCAGTTAATTCACTGTCAGCCATCTGGGTCTCATGAGTTAAACTGAAAAAAGCCCAAATCACTTGCATGGATCATTCTAATGATCTATAGGGGGTTTTTTAATAAGTCTCTTTTATTATGCAGGATAAAGTTACTAATTTTTAGTGACAGTGTTTCTCAAATTGCCAAAGTATTCTGTAGCTAGTGTAGATTAATAGAGACTGAGGGCAGTAAAGTTTCTCACAGAACATTTGGATTACAGACTGGTAATTTGTGTTTGTTCACTGTGATTTTTCACAGACACATACAGTCTTCTGTTTTGAAGGTACCAGGTGAAGAAGAGTATGCCTCATCTGTTTATCATTTTCACTCGTTAATGATCCACTGCTTAAAAGAAATTTAACAAGAAAGGGAAGTAAAAGGCTGATTTACAATTTTGAATTAATTTTGGTTCGTCACCACCAATTGTATTGTCATTTTGGCTGTGCAGAATTGAGGAATCTGCAGCTCACAATCTATGTTTCATATGAGGGCATGTCATTCTTGGTTGTCTTTCTGATGTTTTCTTTGTCAAGCATTTTCCTTGATTCTTGAACCTTTTCTTAATTCTACCCAAATTCTGTTGTTCCCTTTAAACATGAAGGCCATGATCATAGGCACTTGTCTACCATTTATGTGTTTCTAAATGGTTTTAGTGTCAATAAGTTTCTTACTAAATGCTTTCCTGCTTTCTACTGAAGAAGGTTATTTGACTGATTTTTTCACTAGGACTCATTAGATGCTTTTCAGAGTTTGATTTCCAGAGCAGAGGCCTTCACTCTTTAGCCTACTTCAACTTTGAATTTGAATGTATAGAGACTTTAGTGTAATTCAGTAAGACAGAGAAAAAATGGTTTTGAATACTGACCAGTTTTTACAAGCTGAGAGAAGATATGCTGCTGATTTTTCTGTGATATTCCTAAAGTGACAAAGCTCAGATAAGTGACACGTTTCTTCATATGTAAGCTAAAGATATTTCAAGTATAAGTAAGATAAAAATAACATAAAACTCCATTTATACAAACTCATGTGCTAGCAGGGGGAAAAATCTTCGGGCTCATAGCAGGATTGGTATTATATAATTTTAAAATATTAGTAGAAATAAGGGACAAATTAGTGTGCTAATGCGAGTGGCAAAATACAAACATCTATGCTCTAACTCTTTGGTTTTATATTTTAATTTTATTCAGAGATCACAATGCAGACATCAGAGACTGGGGCGGATACAGGTTCGACTGTGACTTTACAGACATCTGTGGCTGGCCAGGCAGCAGTGCCCACACAGGTAGTACAGCAGGTACCAGTTCAGCAACAGGTAGGTGGCTGTTAATTTTGAGAACATTAAAAAAAAAATATTCCTGATAATAGTTCTTTGCAATATAATGAAGAACTTGGTTTTGTGCAAGACTGCTAAAGGAACTTTTGCTCTGCTTTTATCAATTTTAGTTTGTTGGAATTAAAATAACCAGAGAAAAGCAAGCTATTTTCAGGATCTGTTCCTTAACTAGAGCATCTGACAAGCTCTGGTAGTACTCGTACAAGATTTTGTTATTTATTATATAATTCATGCAGTAGCTCACAGAAGTTCGCTTTATGTTACTGAACATTTACATTTTTTTCTTTAAATAACGCATATGTTTCTGAAGTTTTTGACTATATCATTTCTTCATCTGTTTGGATGTCCAAGTAAGTGTAATACAAATGCAAATATGAAAAACACTGTTCTTTGCCCCTCTAGGCTTGGCTGCCTGCAGTTATATACACAGTGTCATGAAAGTTTTTGTGGTATGACAATCAATAACCCATAATGTAAATTTGCCAGGGAAGAAAGAAGATCTGTGTTAGTATCCAGCATAGTGCACTGTTCTGTTACATGAAGGGGTTACTCCTATGCAGCACTCATGAGCTTTAGAAGAAATGGAGACAGAGGAAAATGGGGAGCTCAAAAGGAAAAGTTTGGAGGTAGAAAATGGCTTTCACTCAGTGTGAAAGCCATGATGGCTGTCCAGGACTTTTCCAGAAAACACAGAAATTAGCTGTCCATGTGATGGGTATTCTGGATGATATATGATGTTTTTCACCAAAATCTGACTTCACATTTTCCAAATCAGTAATATGAGAACTGGACATATTTTATTAAATAGTGCAATTCATTTCCGTGCTGGTGGAGCACTTCTTTCTAAATTAAACTCTTCAGCATTTGTTGAGTTTTTAAATTTCAGTGCATTTTTATATATGTGTTTCACAGTCTTATACATTTCACTGATTTTTTTTCCTGTTGTGGAGGCTCAGTTTGTACTGCCTCATAGTTCCATTACTATAGTATGATGCTTAAACTTAGCTAAACTTTCTAGGAGATTTGTCTATAACTCTTTTGTAAGATTTGTGAGTGAAAGACCTTTTCTTTTGTCAAATACAGTCTGGATCATTTGTTTGATTTGTATCTTCTTTCACGATAACAGACGTTTAATACATGTAGTTTATATGACTTGTTCTTTGCTATTCCTGTATTTCACTTTTTCAGATACAAGGTAGCAGTTTGGTAGTGCTACATGGTTGCTTGTTTTCAGCACATTGGACGTACATAAAAAGGTCTAATATTACATCCTGAATTTGTGAAGTACTGGTCCGTGTGAAGGACTGAAAAATGGTAACCAGTTAGTGCCATATATGATGCTTTAGAGCAGTTCTAGTATTTGTATTGGTTGAACTGTAAGGTCAGGTTCTATGCATTTGTGTCCTACTCTCACAGCAAATGAGGAATGAGCAGGACTTTGGTATTTGTAAACTTTGTTTGTGCAAAGTTTCCACCTTTTTGAAAACTTCTAGCATGGAATTGGCTCCTTGTTTGTTGACTGGAGCCACCTGCTGTGGAGGGGCCTCAGGCCCAGCAGTTGAAGTCTCTGCACTGGGAGTGTGACTGCCAGAGAGTCTCATGAACAGTCAGACTGAGAAGTTTCCTTAATGTATTTTCCCACATAAATAATGCGTTAATCTTTGTCACCAACAGTCTCTTATCTTTTCTAAAATAATGCTAGTTGTCCATTAATAATGGAAAACAGAAGCCAAGGATCAGATTGGTATTTTTCCTTCTTTGGTTGTACCTTAATAAGAACAGCAAACAGTATTTTTTTTGTTGCCCTGAGTGTGTAAAACTGTTCCTGATCATGTCTACATACATCTCTTTTAGTACTGCTACTTCTGAGTATCACCTTGTATTGAATACACCATCATTGTATTGGATTGTTTTTCCCTGTCGACATAGTAAATTATACTTTTCTGTCTGACTCTTAACACTGACTACATAATCAGCATAATGTTTGAGAAAAGAAATCTAAAGGATAGGGGATTGAAGATCCAGCAAGAATGTTGGGAAATCCAGTGCAGACAGTATTGCAATGATATGTATGGGAGATATGTGTAGAGAGAGATGATTAAATTATGGAAGTAGTGAGGAGGAAGGGAAGAGTGAAGATGTGGATATGGTATGCCAGCAGGAAATGTGATGAAGGATGTAGGTGGGATAGGTAATTTGAATTGCAACATTGAAAAAAAAAAAAAAGGAATAGCAAATATAAAAACAATCTCTGTGTTGAGGAAATCACAGGTATGATCTGTCCTGAGGAATTACCTGTGTATAGATTGCATTGACCTGAAGTTAATATTGTCTCTATATACCTTGAGTAGGAATTCTTCAGGCCAATTTGCCTGAAGAAAATTAGGAGAAAGAGCCGTTATAATGGCTATTTTAAAAAAGACATTCTTTTGATGGCAGAGGGAGGACTTACTATTTCTGCACATTCAAAGTTACCAGTGTTGAAATCTGGAGAGAAGATTTTAGGCAAGAGCATATAAAATATGGTTTCTTTTTTCCTATAGTTTATAATGGACATGCTTAATGATTTTAGCTGTATCTAAATTATGTGCAAATATTCAATTTTTTATTATATCATCTTGTGAAAATACACTGCTAAAAACAATGGGACACTTCTGGGATTTTGTTAAATTCAAGGATATTGTAACATGAGTATCCATGTCTATAGAACAATTTGATGTAGGCTGAAACTTCCATATTATGATTTGCAGTAATGTATTAGTGCTTTCTAGTGAATAATGCAATTTTACATGAACTTGTTTGTAATTAATATTAAAGCAATGTATAGTATTTAATTTTTCTAGGGGGGTTTCTGTTTCCCATGTTTCTATTCCTGTATGTATACCATATTTAAATAACATGCCTGAACACATTAATTTGGGGTTGATTTCATGGCATCATGTTTCTTTTATGCACACAAAATATACATTTTTTTCAAACTGAAATGTTTCTGCCCTGAAGAAGAGCAAGCTGAGTAAGTGGAAGGGCAGACTAAGAGCCTTTTTCCTTCAGCTGTGTTAGTACTCAGGCATCCTGTCTTGAACAATCAAGAAAAGAGTAACTTTTAATATTTTCAGCTAAAAAAAATCCATTTTTCCATATAGGTGGTATTAATATGCAGCTCGTAAAAGTCTGCTGTAATGCTCTGAGAATAGGAACAATAAAGGTACCATTTATGAAAAACTGGATTTTTCCTCTTGCAAGAGTGGCTCTAGTGGCAGCTGGTTTCATGCAACACAGCAGAAGTCACTGTTGAGATGGGATAGAGGGGGAAAAAAAGCAAAAAGCAAAAACAGACCAAAAATGTCTGGTGAATTCTGTTTAAATTGCCTGAGGAATTCGCTTTGTCTTATGCTTCCTTAAATACAGGGTTAATTTTTCATTAATATATCATTGCTTTTTCGACAGGCAGTCTTCAGCTCAGTGCAGTAACCTTCTAAGGATTCAAAATTAAACTCACTTCTGAGTTTATGCCATGCARTATGGAAGAATTTGAGAAATAAAACTGAAAATAAGCTATTTTATAAAAAAATATATCCATGCATCTGAAGTTGGGCAAAGCATTTCTTCACAGTCACTGAATTTGGTGGCCATAGCATTCACAAAGCATTCTATCATTCATTAACTGGAGATGCAGACTTGTGCTAATCAAAATTGCTCCTAATGCAAAATCATGTTTAGCATATGAAACACATAATCATGAGCTGACATTAGCCATTATATAAATATGAATGTGCTTAGAATATTACAGCATGTGCAATTTATATGTTACTTGCCAAAAGTAATCCATACTAATGAAGGCAAAAAATTATTTTTATCTCCAAGGACAGAAAATGTTGCACATCCAAGCTGTTTGCAAAGACACAGTGGGTAATTATATGTTCTTTTTAAAACGGAATTTAAAACTCCTGAGATATATATATATATATTACTCTGTAGTTCTAGTCCTTGCTCAGTACTACTTTGAACAGAAGCACTTCTTATTGGAAATCAAAGTTCACTCTTACATTTTGATTCATGCTTCAGTGTAATTTCAGCGTTTCAGTATGCTTTTATACACTTTATTTTTGTTTACAAACTTTCATAGATAAAACATAAACTTAGTCCCTCATTTGTTCCTCTGAGGTAGTAGAATTAGGAATACAAAATTTTTTTTACCTTTTTTTTTTTCTTCTCCACCTAATAAATATAATTATATATGAAATAAGTGAATGAAATAAGTTTTCATTCACCTCTTGCTGTTCTGCAACATTTCAGTTTCTTGTTTCTAATCCTTTTCCAGTTTTTTATTTCAGGTTAGAATCACTGAAGCAGGAGGAATAAAAGCTCTACTGTCTGACCTTATTTAAGTCAAAAATTGCTATACAAGTTTGTTTATTTTCTGTTTTCCAGCCAGACAATAATGAAAATTAACCTGGCTAGTTCACTAGTCCACTCTAGAACATAGTTTTTGAACTAGCATACTGTTGCTCTTTAATAAATACTTTATTGTGTTTTCTATTTTGAGCCCAGTTCAATTAATTATTGGAGTATTTTTTAATACAGGAATTTAGGTTTAGATCGCTGGAAAACACTGGGAGAATAATCAACAATTTCTTCTCTGCCCCGAAAACTACATGACTTAGCTGATACCTCTTCTTTAACAGCTTAATAAGAGGTGAAAGGATAATGATAAATAAAACAGAAGTGAAGAAAAAAACCTCTTTTTTCATATCTTCCACAGTTTTTTATTGTGTTTTGTTTCCTCATAACCAGCTTCTCTCAAAGAATTCTGTGCTCAGAGGAACTAAATATATGCATCTCATTTCTTTTTGCTGAAGATTAAAAAGAAAATTTGGAGGCACTAGCGTTAATTCTCATTAAAGCATTAAAAATGAAATAAAATAGGAAATGAAGTTAGTGGAAATAAAATATTGGTAATATCATTTAACAAAGATTTTCATCATGGTGGAAGTTTCATAGACAAGGCCATCCTAAAGACTCCTTATTTATTTTATTTGTCATAGTTTGACAGGAAAAATATTTGCCTCTAACCTTCCTTACCCTAAAGTTCTTAGTACATTGCAATACCATGTAGTGACTACAGCTTCCTTTGGCAGAATAATGAATTTAACTGTATCAGTACTGAGTTTCAGAGAAGTTGAAGCAAAATAAGTTTTTTTGTAAACTTTTTAAATTACTGTATTGGAAAAAAAAATAATTCAGTGGCCCTCTTTGTATTGAACTTAACTGTTAAAGGAAAAACATTTTGATTTTCAGAGGTAGGTAAAATGTTTTAATAGCACTGTAGCATACCCATTCTTAAATGCTGGTTTAAAAATAATTACTTTCTATGCACAAACAGTCTTGAAGTTTCTAGGAGTACTACATATTAGGCTAGTAAAGAATCTACATAAAAATTGCTGGAAAATTGAAATTAAGCAATAAAAATCTTAATTTTAACAGATTCTGGTATTTTGTTTTATGGTAAATTTTATTTTTGTTGTTATTAGAAGAGAAGCACATTTTGGAATCTTTCAGTTTCCTGTCCAGTAGACAGCAAACACTGATGCACTGTGTACACACTTTGTCTCTGCATTATTGTCTCAGTTTTGATGGAAAGGTCTTGCACTGTGCTGAATCTGATGTTTTTGAAATGGGTAGGAGCTTGGGAATATTGGGAGGATATAATGCCTTGTATAGAAGGGGAATGTGACCTCTCTGTTTAAATGCTGTGTTTGTACACAATGTAGAGTTCCATTTTATTCAGTATATGCAGGTTACAGGAAGAAAATCACGTCTCCTTTATTAACAGCAAAATAGTGTGGGTTGTTTTAAAGAGGAACTAAGCCATATTCAGTGTGTGTGAATAGGGAACAAAGTGCATTTTGGGAGCAGTTGGATGAGAACATGGAATTGATACTGACAACAGCACCATTTCCACCGTGTTTCCCCAGCTGTGCTACTGAGAGAAGAAAATGGGGCATATCCATTCCATGTCAGGTGACAAGCTACTGGTTTTAAGAACAAAGCCTGTTTTCAAGATGTTTTCTCACAGCATAGGTCAAGTACATCAGTTTGGTGTTCTGTAATAGACTGATCAACAATAACTCCCCTTCTCCCATTGATTGGAGATCATAGAATTGACTCACCCAAAAGGAGGAAATGTGCCTAGAGTTAAATTTTAAAAATATCACAGTAAGTTGCATATTTGTTTCACAATAAAGCACATACATATTTTGGCCAGTTATTGTGTGAGTGGGTCATTTTGTCGGAGTTTGGCTGAACTGAACATTGAGAGGTACAGATTAAAAGCAGGCTTACAGATCGTTTTTACAGTGGATTTGGATCAAGCCCATTCCATGAAATTATGGTTTGAATTAATTTATGAAGTCAAAAGTGACGGGAATAGAAATAATCTAATTTTGGAAGATGTTTGCACAATAGAGCTATTTATGTTTTTTAATTCAAAGAATTTTCTAAGGTCTTAGTAATAGGCATAATTTTGATTAGAGTTTTTTGTATTTACTTTGAGAACTGAACCTTTCTGTTAAATAACTAAATACTGTTAGGAGAAGAAATGTACACAATTGCCTTACCTTAATAATTAAGCAAACATCTTCAAAGTATACTTTTTGAAGATGATAAATTGTATTTTGGGTGTATTTCTCAATTTATGTAATGATTCATGTGTGAAATCAGAAAATTTTGGATTTTAATAGGTATCTTAGCCATCATGTTCTGTCTCATTGCTGTTAATGGACAGAAGCATCTGATTTTTCATCATGGTAATATAACTGAATTCTGAACTTCGGCTGTTTTGTCTCTTTTTCAGACTTTGGGTTTTGATGTCAGCCTAAGGGAAGGTTTATGTGAAAATCTAGATTTTTGTTTCAAAATCAGAGTCAATATGATGAGAAAGTAGGAAATGTGCTCATTTGCAGCACATTTTAAAGCACAACACAGGTGAAAGTATTAGATTAGGATATTTTTAAAGAGCTCTTGGAGGGGGTTCATTAAATGCATGAAACCCAGACTGATCTGGGATTATGGTGTTCACAGTTCCAAGAACCAACTGGATTAGATTGAAGTAGCCTTATAAGAAAAAATATGAGAAGAATTCTTGTCACATAATGTTAAATCTGTTTGCTAAATAAGTGCATTGATACTTTCTTGATTCAATTCCTTAGGTAAAATTGTTTCAGTCTTTGAACTCTCTGTAAGCTCTTTAACATGTTTAGATTCTGGACTGCTCTTGGGCTGAAATATGGCTTCTCTGGAAGATGGAAGGTGAAAAAGATGGAATTCTTCATCTTTACTGTGGCAGAAGACAAAAAATTTAGACTGGAGAGAGATTCACATAACCTGAAATGTTCCTACAATAGTATATGAATCAAAGTAATTGATAAGTAACTATCCTTAGCAATACATGTGAAGATAATACATGCCTCTTGCTGTTTGGTTCATTGAAGTAAAACCAGGCTGTGTTGGATTTTTTAATAGCTGATAATATTCTGGGAAAGAAGTTACTCAGACTGAGGATTTTGGCCCACAATTGTACATCTCAAAAAAAATCTGGTATCATTGTAATTTAACTCCAGTTAAACAAGAGCTAAAGCATCTTAATGAGAACATTTATTTCTAAACTTACTGCAACATATTTGAGCTATGATTCTAAGGCTTGTACTATTTAGGACTTAAATAAGAAAAAGCATAAATGTAATGAAATTATACTTTCTTCTGTAGTAAATGTAATTCTTCAGCTTGGTGCAAAGCAAAGTTACACTTCATCTCATTTTTGTGCTTTCCAGTTAGTTATGTCTTTGGCACTGAAGATATGTTTGCTTCATGAGTGTGCATCTTCAGTGTTAGGGCTCCATTTACCAAATTTACAGCACAAATATTGTGGAAGAACAGTAATTTTCCTTGCTAGTGCTGTGATATACTTTAGTAATTTTGAGAACAGAGATATCCCAAGTTGTTTAGAAGCCACTAGGTGCACTGGAGCATTGGTACTTCTTTATGATATCCCAAACTTCTGGTTTTCTTGTTTTCAGGTACAGCAAGTGCAGACTGTGCAACAGGTACAGCATGTCTACCCAGCCCAGGTTCAGTATGTGGAGGGAAGTGACACAGTCTACACTAATGGAGCTATGTAAGTTGGAAAATTGTCAGAATTTTAATGTTGATTAAAATGTGAAGTTAAATACATACTTTCAGTTCAATTCTAGCAACTACTGCATATTAAATTGGAAAGAAAAATTATTCATTCACAGTTCTTCTAGTGTCACAATAGTTTTTTGGATAAAAATGTGAATTCACACGATTTTTTTTTATTAAGGCAGGAGTTTTGTGTAAGTAGAATTCTTGTGATTGTTTTAGTTGCACCGTGTATGGCATAGTGTTGTTTGAAGAAGTATCTTCTAGTTTATGGGTACATTCTGTCTGAAAGACATATTGTGTAACTTCTGTCCTCAGGACAAAAGGCAGGGCCTTCTGTCTTCTTGGTTGCAATCCTAGTGGCAAAAGATAGAAAGGTGCAGCAGCTGTAGTGACTATCTAAAGAAAGTAGTAATGTAATTTAATTCCTGTGTTTCATAAAATGAGATCAGTTTGGGATTTTTTTCCAAAGGAATGAGGAAAAGCAGAGGAAGGAAATCAACAGTCTCCAGTCTCCTTTTGCTGTTTCTTTACCATCTTTTTTCATATGATTGTGCATTTCCTGATTTCCCGAACAAGCTTTTTCAAAATGACGTTTCTTTGTTCAATACACAAGCTAAGAAAAACTAAAACAAAACCCAAAAAAACCCCCCCAAAAAACCTCACTAACA
Source organism: Mixornis gularis (assembly GCA_003546035.1). Classification (NCBI taxonomy): domain Eukaryota; kingdom Metazoa; phylum Chordata; class Aves; order Passeriformes; family Timaliidae; genus Mixornis; species Mixornis gularis. The sequence goes on along the minus strand of QVAJ01000046.1, from coordinate 2,249,815 downwards.
AAACCAAACCAAAACCAACAACAACAACAACAACAAAAATCTAAATTTGATCTCACCTCTGGACATTTCCTAGTCTAATAACAGGCTTAGAGCAGCACCACCTTTGAAATTGGCTCAAACTTTAAGGAAGACTGTGTTGCTTGGAAAGGAGCTTCTCAATGTCATTTTTTCATTTACCATTTTTGCATTCTAACTGGCTTTACGGAGAAGTACAATTCAGAAAGCTTTCTGATTGTCTGAAGGTACTTATTTATTGATGATAATCCAAAAGCAGTTCAAAAATAATATTATTTGGAATCAGAGACTTAGAATGCTAACACTGACACTGTTCTTTGGTCATTTCGTTTTAATTTATTAATTTTTCACGTACTGTCTTCTCTGGTTTTTTTTCTCACTGGTAAATTCTAAACAATGTATTTTAAATATGCATTAGGCTTCTCTATTGTACTGATTTTGTCTGGGATGGATTAATTTTCTTTCTAGTAACTAGTACATTGGTACTATCAACTGTGAAGAAAGTAACTCTACCCCAGCCAAAGCCAGCACACATATGCATAACATCATGGTGACCATGATAGTCTACTATTAGCCTCCAAAGGAGATCATTCTTAAATAAGCTATTTTTCAAGTTTCTCTCTTCATTCATTACTTCTAAATTCTTATGTGTGCTGTTGGGACCTGTGCTACACTACTGATTTCTGTCCCAGGTTAAAACAGAAGCAGATGTGACTGACTGCTTGGTATGAACCTTCAGGTTTCCATTTTTTATTGTATTATATATGGTATATATATCTGAAAATATGGAAATACATATCTGAATCCCTCTGTCAGTAACTGCAAAATCAGTCAACAGGATATAAAAGAAGAAAGGTCTTTCTAGCATGTGAGCCAAATCTAGATTTTTTTTTTCCTCCTACAACGAAGATTTTACCTATGTTTTTGTGAGCAGCAATGTAGTGGACAAGCAATTTGTTGTTCAATCCTTACAGGAAGATTAACTTTTCTAAAGATTAGGATCGCTGTAATTTCATTACAGAATGGACCTGGTCTGTGTTTCTACTCAGATTTTTTAAAGGTTCTGTATAGTAAAGCACACTTCTCATATGCTTTTATGCACCAGATTTTGGGTAGTGTCCTTATTATTATATGTTTTATATATTTTATGATAAATCAAAATCTTAATTTTAACGCAAAATCAGATATAGGATTGTTCTATAATCTGTGAAGCAACTTCACTGCTCTAGCAATGGAATAAGAAGTCTGCAAACCATCGTTAGGGTGACCACATTAATTCATACAGGAATCTCTGCAATAAATTGTCATAGCATACCTGATGGAAGACATCGCCTTCCACTCTGCTCTCATGAGATCCCACTTGGAATGCTGTGTCCAGTTCTGGGGTCCTCAGCAATTAGAAAGACATGGACTGGACCTGTTACAGCAGGTCCAGAGGAGAGCCACAAAGATGACCAGAGGGCTAGAGCACCTCTCTTGTGAGGACAGATGAGGACAGGCTGAGAGGCTTTAGTGTGACCTTCTATTACTTAAAGAAAGGCTTACAAAAAAGGTGATAGGGGGACTTCTTGGACAGGCAGATAATGATAGACTAACGGGGCAATGGTTTTAAACTAAAAGAGGAGAGATTTAGATTAGATTAGATCAGATATTGTGAAGAAATCCTTGGCTCAGAGGGTGGTGAGGAAGGTCGTCCAGAGAAGCTCTGGATACCCCATGCCTGGCATTGTTCAAGACCAGGTTGGATGGAGCTTTGAGTAACCTGGGCTAATGGAAGGTGTCCCTGCCCATGGTGGGACTAGATGAGTTGGACTAGAAGTCCAACAACATGAGTTGGATTAGATGAGTTGGACTGGAAGATCCTTAAGGTCTCTTCTGACCCAAACCATTTTACAATTCTGCGAAAGAATTATCCTTTATTTCAAAATACAGCACTTGCAAACTAACATTGATTTAAATCCATATACAATAGCAACAAAGGATGCAGTTACAACAAGAAAAAGTTGCCAAATTCTTTGCATTACAGAAGTAAGAATTTTGTCAGGTTTCACAGTCTTTGACAAGTGTAACTGTTGTATTCCTATAATACAATTCTTCCCACGCATTTTATATCATGATTTGTCTACACTTAAAAGTTATTTGGATTTATTATACTTGGAGTCAGCACAATAATACAAAGGGTGTAGCCCACAACTTGTCGCATACGTTCTATGATATGAGAATATTTGAATTATGTTATCTGCATTTGTCTCTAGTTAACAACAGTTTTGCTTGTCAAGCATGTCACTCTATCCTGAAACAAAAGTGCATTGTTGTTGCAGTGGCATGTACAGGCTTACCTGGCTGTTCAGAATATATTAAGACTATTACTGCTGCACCTATGTTAAGAAGTCAATTGGTTCCACATACTAGAGGTGAACTTTCTTCTTACAAATTGTAAGACATGAATAAAATGTAGCCATTTACCTGGTAGTTCTGATGCTGCAAAGAGGGTTTTAATTGCTGGGATTGTGCAAGGATTGCTATCTCTGTTGGATCCAAACCACATTCTTCACCAACTTGTTGTACAACAGTTTGTGGTGTTTATGTTGGCAAAACACACCATTTATGCAAACCTAAGATTTTACTATTATCCTTGTAGGAATCTCAACAGTTAAATGAAGTAATTATTATCAGTATAGTTAAATTTGTTATCTTCTACTAGTTACTGGTATCTATCCCTTTTTCTCTGGCATTATCCTTTTCCTTTTATTTCCCTTATGCATACTAAGGTGAATGGCTCCTGTCTGAGTTACAGAGAGTACAGGAATTTGCCACTGACACAGGAGTTATGTGTGGACAATGTGTGATGGGTGGCAAGGGCCACTCCACTTTCAGCTATTTTTTATGTGAAAGTGTGTCCACTTTCAGCTATTTTTTATGTTCTCTAGCACAGTCTATTCCTTCTCCATTCCTCACTGGTTTCCAATCCATAGTTAATCTGAATTTTTTCTGTGTGGTCTGTTTTTGCCCAAATGGATACTTTTTGAATACTGTTAGGCCAGCTCGTGGTCCTCCTTGCTACAGTTTTCATCTAGGGTCATGGGTTGGTTGTTGTGTTCAGAACTGCTATTTGATATTAATGTCTGTTAGACAGAACAGTGCCTCAGCATTTTAATTATAGGTTTCATACCACACAATCATAGAAAGCTAAGCTAAAATGGAAACAGATTAAGTAACATTTATCTAATTGTTCAGTAATCACAGCTAGAACAAAACTCTAGACTAAGACAGAGAAGCCTAGACTATGAGAGCCTGACAACCCCAACTCCTGAGGTCTTGCAGAGTTAGTGTGTACCCTTTGACATGTTCCTAACAGTGGCAATACCATATTTCTTGGACTGTAGGTCTGCTGTACTTCAGAATAATACAGAATTTCAGAAATCTGTAATTAATGTTTCCTTAACTGTCTAAATTAAAGATCCTGGGCATAAAATTTATAGAATTTCACCTTTATTTTCATTTACTATATTCCCCAGTTTGCAGGGTTTTCTCTAGCTGTGCATTGTGTGTGCTCTTATTGCTTTGTTTCCATGTGGAAAATAGTCTTGGACTGAGTGTTGGAGATCTCTGATCTTTTTTAATGGCTAATAAATGCCTCACTATTATAATTTAATGGCTGTATCATGTTCTGTTGTGACTGTCTCAGGGTGTATGACACTTCCTTTTCTTCCCTTTGCTTAGGATACATCACCTCCAGAATCTGGCTGTGATAATGTCTTCCCTCAGTATTAGACAAAGGATTCTGTTCTCTGCAGTTTCTGTGATGCTCACTATTAGCTTAAGAACCATGGAATTGTCCTAAAAACTTAAAGAAGTTTGAGGATATTGTTCTGGCATGAAATAATTTCTTGGTTTGGAGGTTTTCTGAGGTTGACCACTGATACATATTGGTCAATGGGTCAGGTATTTACATAGAATCTAATCATAGGTGCAGATGGAAATAGATTATTCCCAATGTGTGCATGTGCACACTGAAAATTAATGGAAGACAAGAACAAGTTTACTCTTGTTGTGTCATTCTTTTTATTTTTTTCCTTTTTTCGGAATGTCAGTTTCTTTGAAGAGACAAAAGTGTCTGTGAAAGTTGTGCTCTGTAACACTATATTAAAATCTGTAATGTAGGGCAACACATTGCAATTGATTTGCATGGTAGTGCTGGGGCTTACTGAATATAGAAATTAATTCTGTTCTGTTTTCATGTGCAAAAAAACCAAAATAGTGGTTTAAACAACTTTATACCAGAACTCCACCTCTTTTATTTCTAACGTTATATTTTGTAAATCATTATAAAATGTATGTAAGCAAGCAATGAGCCATAATAGGAAATGCCTTGAATTATTGTACCTTGCAATGCTAGTCCAACTCCTGCTGGTATTGTTAATTTCTAGTGTGGGATCTTAACATCAGGCACCTGTTCTGGGCTTGCTTAATTTGAATTGAATTCACACAGGGCCTGACTTTTTGTTGCTTGCTCTCAGTAAACATGATCTAGTTTGCCTTCTGGAAACTAGGATTCTGCAGCCTAACTACTTACACTTTTAATTTACTTGTTACTGATAAGCTTTCCAATGCCAGGTTCTAGTAGGCACCAAACTTCACATTGTTTCAATAGTAGGAACTATCAGGTCTTGTTGCCTTCCTGCTATCTTAAGCGAGAGTTAATCATCACTGTGTTCTCACAAAGAGCAAGAAAACTTTGAGATTACTCCCTGTGCAATTTTACGTGCAGCTATTAAAGGAGAGAAGAGCCAGGAATGCTTTTACAACCTTTGCAATGGGAAGGAAATGACTATGATATGTGTCAGGCTATTTGAGAAAGTATAATGTATTAGTGCTACCAGTGCTGTGGAGAAATGGAAGATCACTTCCTTATTTGAAGTTATTTTCCTCTTTGATGCAACTTTATTTTAAAGGGTCGTGTTACCATGTGGAATGACCTTAAAGAATTGAAGTCTGCTTTCTAAAAAACATCATTTATCAAAACTGCTTTCCAACACATCTTATCCAGCTGCATTTTTAATTTTCATATTGAATAATTTTGGTTAAATTAAACATCTCTTTGCTAAGTTTCAATTATTATTGCATCTAATAATAATAGTTTCATCTCACTTTTAAGTACACAGTTGATCTCTGTTGGGAAAGATTTGCTAAATCATCTCCAATGATCAGGTATTCTGGAAAAGCCTTCTGGTTATTGGACCAAACAGAAGAGTGTGTTTATTTTGGAGTCAGACCCATCGATGTGTCCCATTGATACAGTGATACAGAGTGCTATTATAGCAGAAATAGGTGCTCTGCCACAATCAGTCCTTATTTAGAGACTATGTGTCATATAGAGGTCTACAGATGATACATGTGATATACAGGTATACCTCAGCAAGGTAAAAGGAAACAAGTTCATCTCCAATTCCACACCACCTGTGACTTAATTTTCTTTGAAATTTGAAGCATTCTCTCGGATTTGCATTGCTTCCAATATTCAATTCTACTTTTGCAAGTGAGATTTGTTCTCCTTGCATCTTTTCTACAGCATATTTCTTCTAGCCATGTCTATTTTTGCTGTCAAGCAATGATTTTATCCTTTCATTACTTTCCTTACTGACAGCTGATACCAAGATTTTTCTTTCCTCTTTTGGGAGAAATTACAGTGTCACTCACTAGGTGATCATTTCCATGAACTGTTTTTCCCCAGAGCCGACATCACAACAATTCCCTACATGTGTCCTCTGCCGCTTGGCATTGTTCACAGACACAAAGATAGATGCTACATCCAGTTTTCTAGAGGTTATTGTGCTCATCACAAGATGAATGACCAAGGGACACTTGGGTTAGACATTAGAAAAAAATTTCTTCACTGCAAAGGCTGATCAAGAAGTGGAACAGGCAGTTTGGGGAAGTGGTGGAGCCACCATCCCTGGAAATGTTCACAAAACACCTAGATGTGGCATATGGGGACATGATTTAGGGATGAAGATGGCAGCCTTCAGTTAATGGTTTGACTTGATATTTCCTTTAACCTTAACTCAGTAGATCTTTCCTACAGTTCTCAGATAAGCAGTATCCCTAAGGTACAACAAGGTATCACCGTGATACCTTGGATAGAGAGAAGAGATTAATCAGGACCCAAACAGTACCTAAATACATACATAGCTTATTGCAGTGCAAAGATCAACTGATTTTAACTTCCAAAAGAAAGGTTAATGGATTAAATGTCTGTTTGAGCAAAGAACTGTTTTGCTTTGTTTTCAGCAGACTGCAAGGCATTTCTTCTGGATTAGCTCCAAGGTTTTTTTGCAGCTGATCTTGAGGCTTTTGAAATACTCAAAATGAAACGGAAGGTGTTTAAGTAGCTTAAAGAGGGGTAAGAGGGAATAAGGTAGTTTGAGGCTTATGAAGCATTTCATATTTTAATACTTTGGTTTTGGAGATTCTGGAAGTCTCTGCAGGGGAAGGGAGAAAGTGTTGTAGCCATAGTTAATAAAGCAAAATTTCTGACTGTGGTTGTTGATGAGGTACTGTTATGTTCCTCAGTTATTTAGAAGTAATGCTTTTCTGAAGGTAAAGAAGAAATTATAATTTCTGGGTCTGTTGTTTACTAATTAAGTAATCTTCCATAAGTCTTCATAGTTAGAAAAATAACAACGTTAAATTGCCTTGATTTTTCTCAATATTAATTAAAAAAAAATTGTATAGATAAAGGGGAAGAAAAGCCTGACTTCAGGTTCTTACATAGGTGTCTTAAACACCAGCTTACTTCGTTGTTGAGTGCTACATTCACCTCTTGTGTTTCTGTACAAAAATGTCTAGGGTTTTGTTGTTTGGTTGTTGGGGCTTTTTTAACTTGTTTAATTACATGCTGTATAAATTGATATTGCCTGTGGATTACAAGAAATGTTACAGATTTTTATGCTTAAATAAGAAAATTAATGGTTGGGTAAACTGATTACTTGTTATCCTGCTTGTCAACATACAGAGATGCAGTCTTTGAAATAATGAATTACATTTACTTCATGATTTTGAAATATGTTGAGTTAAATATCAAATTTAGTTTGTGGGAAAAAATACAAATTCAAAAATTATAAGTAGATGATAGCACATGAAGAATAATTATTCAAGACAAGTAAATAAGAGCATGAAACACATGATAGAAGGTTTCAGTAGCTGAGTAGTTTATTAGGGTGAACTGGTTAATGACATGCAAATGTTTCATACTTGATAATTATTTTTAAAATGTTGCAGTTGCATTCCTTCAACTTCTTTAATCTTTCAGACCATTTTACACCTTATAGTTCTGTTTGGTTTTATTTCTTAAATGCTGTTTTTTATCATTACATGCAGTCATGTCTAATTTTGAATTTGCCCTGTAAAAATAACTGCATTTCCCAAAATACCAGCAGACTAAGATTTTCAAGCTTCAGTCAAGAGCTTCAGTGAATTTAAAAAGAGTAGACAACAGGGTATTCTTGAACACTGGACTCTGTTAGCTGACATTTATATGAATTGTTTGTAATTTTGCAAACTGCACGTTATTAAGCAAAACATATAACATCCAACTAGAAAACAAAATTCTGTTGTGAAATTTGAAAAAAATGTTGATGCAGGCAGAACGTTGTAAATTAATTTGCAATGTATTAATAATGGATTAGTTCTATGTGCCTACCTTCAATTTTTGTTGTTCCTTTCTCTCTTCCTCTTGGTGTAAGACTGACAGTTTGTCTATAATGTTCAGTGGATACTTGGCTTGTCATTGATGCTGAGTTAATTATTTAATGCTTTGACTTGATTAACTGTTATTCTCTGAGGAGACAGGGGTCGTGTGTCAATCTTACTTGATTTTAGTTTTTTGTAAATTCATTTTTAGAGGTATAACATTACCCTCAGCTAAATGAAATACAAATAACGTATTTCCCTTTTTTTTTCTTTTTTTTTTTTTTAATTTTCTCTCCTTGAAGCCGATCAACAACTTATCCTTACACAGAAACCCAGATGTACAGTCAGAACACTGGGGGAAATTATTTTGATACTCAAGGAAGTTCTGCACAGGTGACCACAGTGGTCTCGTCCCACAGCATGGTGGGCACTGGAGGGATTCAGATGGGCGTGACAGGAGGACAACTCATTAGCAGCTCAGGAGGGACCTATCTGATTGGAAATTCCATGGAAAATTCTGGTCATACAGTGACTCACACAACGCGGGCCTCCCCAGCGACAGTAAGTATCTCAGACTGATGCAAAACCTTTGGGAATAGTCTCTCAGTCACTCAGATGTTCTTGCAGACTGACACAGTTCTTGTGACAGAATGCATTGCTGTGTTACGTTGTCAGAGTAAGGACTACATAGTAATTTTTTGTAAGAAAAACACTGTGTATGTAAAAGATACAGCAGTAAGGATACTGTGAAAGCTTAATCATGAAGGCATTCCTTTCCCTTGACAGCTTGTTGGATAATTACATTTCGTGTGTTAAGTTTTAACATTTTGTGATTTTCCTGAAAATGTAAGAAAAAGACAGTGATGTTGAGTGTAACTATAGTAGGTGTAAGTGTTAAATAGCGTTATATGTCATGTTATATTATATGTAAATGCTAAATAATGCAAATTATAGATCAGTATCTGTAACTTCCCTGCACTTAATCAGTTTGTTTGCCTGATATTAGTATAGTTTTGGTAGCTTGTTTCAAAAAATTTCCAGTTGTTCAGAATACTGAGGTAATACATTTTAACACTTCATTCTTAGTTATCTCAATACATACTCTCCAAATTCGGTTCCAGATTAAAAGCTCATTGTGGGAATGTCTGACAGTGCCATGGGAAGATGCATTCTGTTACAGCTGTGGAATATTGTGGATAGATAAACATGAGCATAGAGAGAACTTTACCTAAGAGATTACTCAATCAGCCTATATTTCAGTTAGGAAAATGGGTTTATACTAGTATTACCTTTGCTGCCATAACGAGTACTTTTACATCATTCTTCTGAGTATTCTGGTCTGCACACAGAGATTTGGAAATAATGGGGAAGAGAATTGTGAAACATATGGTAGCAGCAGTTAAAAAATACAGAAAAGAGATAAAGCATCTGTGTTAATACAGATTCATCAGTATTCAAAAAAGCAATAAAGTTAGGGGACTTAATTTTTAGGAGCTAATGTAAAAGCATTGAATAATTTAGATGATCTGAAAATTCTTTCCAATTTGAAGCTTAAGTTGATTGGTATGGATAAATACAAGTTTTGGTACCATGCAAGAAATTATCACTTTATCCAAAAAAACCATGCAGTATTATTTCCTGAAAACAAAAATTGTGAAGAGTCGTAATTCATGAATAGTGTAACTCTCACTTGACCATAGTGGGAGTTTTCACAGCAACAGACAATTTTATACCTGAGTCATAAAAAAGAGTGTGTATTAGCATTTGCCTGTATTTTGCATGATTTAATAGAAGAACAGTTTCTGAAAAAATTGTTGTTCCTCTTTCAGATTTCACATACCTGACTGTGAAAACAAGTGAAATGTTTTCACATTAAATGTATCCAATAAACACAAATGAAGAGCAGTAGAGTTACTTTGAAGTTGAAAACCCTAGAATTACTTGAATGTCAGAACTCCACACCCTATTTTGCAAACTAAATACTGGTTTGATTTTTTTTTTTTTTTTTCAAAAATTAAAAGTAGAATTTGCCAACACTGAACAAAAGCTAATGTTCATGGCTCCAGCAGCATTTTTCTCTTGCTCTGTGTGTCAACAAAATAGCCTGTTTTAGTTGCTCAAATTCTATACTGCCATATCGATTCCTATTCAAGGATAGGAAAAATACTGCTGGTTAAACAACAAATATTAAAATGCATTTTGTCACTGAAATAATTTCCTCTGTTTCTTAGGGTGTTATTTCTTCTGTATAAAATAGTTGTATAAGGATGATACATTAGAGTATGGCAGAAATACGTTTCTTGCTAAGGAAGTGGGACATAACATGATTTTAGATGATAGTTTTAGGCTAGGTGTGTTTCAGCTGAAATATTCAAGAATTAATTGAAACGCTAAAAGTTCAGTTTAAACTCACTTGAAAGCACAAAGTCTGTTTTAATTTTAATAGGGGGCATAATTAAACTGAGTTAAATAGAGCAATGTAATACTTCAATGGGATTTCATCTTAGATAGGTAGAGCTTGTTTCACTTGTGATCCTCATTTGATCTTTAACAGAATAACTCTTTTCATTCTTGTGCAGAGAATACATTGGAACCATCAAAATAGATTGTATCCAGACTGTTTTGCTAGAATACTGTGCAGAAAATTTTTCACAATTTTGAATTAGCTTGGAAAATTTTCATATAGAGAAAAAGGATATAGAAATTAATAAGAATTTATTTATATTTATATGTGGTCATCACAACTTCTCTTTATTTTGCCATAGAGGTACTAGTTCTGTTTACTCTTTTCAGCTGATAACTTCACTTGTTTGTTTTGTCATTTATCACTCTCACTGATCAAATCATTGCATTCTGTTATAAGCAAATTATTGTATGAATGATCTTATCTTTTTCTGATACATCTAGCTTAAGTTAAAGAAGGAAACAAGAGAGTTTTAGGCTAAAAGTCAAATATATAAAGTAGGTAAATTTTATTAACTGTCTTTTAGAGAAATTAAATTAAAAATCTAATTTACTCTTCAGCAGGTAAGCTATTTGTTTTATGCAGAATTCAATAAAACACAGACCTTTTAACCTAAGTTTACTTTCACTTTTTTCTTTATGGTTTAATGAAATTCTGAGTTCTGCTTCAGAATTTTAATAAAGAGCTATTATTTTGGTTTTAATATTTAATCTGTTTTAATTTTCTGTCAAACATTCATACAAGAAAGCTGTCCTTATTAAGCTATAGCATGCAGTAGCACTGCTTTTATAGCCAAAATATCAAGACTTGTGGTCTGTCAACCAACATATTTACAGTAGTGGTTTATGTTGGTATGCATGAAGAACATTTGTTAGCTTTTTCTTTACTTTTTTCATTTCCATTGATTTCACTGCTTCTTCCCATTATATCCCTTGCTGGCCTATTACACTACTTTCTCTACGTGCTAAAAAGGTTTTTTTCCACAAAACCAGAAATGCATTCAGATTTTAAGAACTTCTGTATGGGATGCTCAGTAGATAAGCAGCTTTCCAAAATAACCATTTTCATGTGAGTATGTTTGTGGATTGATCAAGAACATATTGTGATTGCATTGAAGAAGAACTGATTTAGCCTAGCTGGATGTCTATTTGAAACAAGTTTGCATGTTGAAACCTGTATGAAAGAGTCATCTGTTTGGTTTACTGGCAGCTCTCATTAAATAAGGAACCACTACCTTTAAGGGACTCTCCAAAAAATTGGATTGCCATGTTAATAATGAAATATAAATCACCTTCCATTTTTTTCCCCATATGTAAACACCTAAGGATTGTTCTTACAATGCAAAAGGTGATCTAATCACCATATTTCATAATATCACAAGGTTAAAAAATGCATACAGTTTCTAGTAATAAATGTGTTGTTATGCTTGTCAGTCAGTGAGAGCCTCCCATCTATTAGTCTTGTTTTCTAACAAGCTTTACGACTGATCCTCAATTTACAGTTGTCATTCAGCAGTCATCACCAGCCATAGGAGGTCTCCACTCATGCTGTTACAGAAATTCACACTACTTCAGTGCAAATCTTAATCTGCATGAAAATAAAATCAAAATTAATGTGGATGTAGTGTATCACCACAGACTATTAGTTCTGCTAGTAAACACAGCATGCAGAAGTCACTATTAACTTTATAGGAAGGATGGCACCTGCTGAAAATATGTTGTAATTATTGGAGAGAAAACACCAACAAGAAGTAAGAAGGCTCAATGTAAATACCATATCCTGATTATGCGATGCTAGTGGAAGTATTGTAACTATTTCAGAAAAACTAGCAAATCTTATATAAGGGCATAAAGATTATAATTTGGATTTAAGTTTGAGGTGAGATCTCTACTTATTAATTTCCTTCTTGGTACAGGAGCTTTTTCCTCCTCCATTTCTTAACTTTTCTGGTAATTTTGATGTAGCTAAATCCATTTTAGCATAAAACAAAACTTTCTGATCAAATCAAAGATGCACAAACTGTTAGGCAAAAAGGATTATTAGATCATTTTGTCTGACATCATATACAGGCAAGATATTTGCTTATCATTTCTGCAACTGGTCACAGTGACTTCTTTTGTGAAAAAAAGGTGTCAGGTGGACCTTGTGCCTTGATAAATCTCCTGCTTTGGTTTCTGCTTCAGAGCTGTGGAGCATCATGGCTTCTCCCCCTCTCTTTGAGAGGTTTCAGTGTAGCAATGTCACCAGAATAATTTATGTATTTCTCTGTCCCTTTGAGTGCCTTGCTGCTACACTGTCAAGTCTTGCGTTGAGACTATGTCATCTTCACGACAAGGAATGTGGTGGGAAAGGGAGAATGATTCCTACTAAGAACTGCCCCTGCTGCATTCTGGCTTCATCTGTCTGTGCTCCTTGCTTCTCCTCTGATACAGGCTGGCCTGATACAGGCTGGCTCTTAGTGTGTTTTCTGCATAAAAGCCCTGTAGCAACTATAGCATTTCCAATTTTGGCAGTTTAATGTTTATTCTGGTATTTGTTTATCAAAAAAAACGAGCTGTTCGAAATTCAGTTTATTCCAGTGTAGTATTCCAGTTTCTGATTTTAAAAGATTTTAAGAAACACAATTTTTTAATCATAAGATGTCAAAAGTAGATATCTTTTAATCCATGGGAAGAATTTGTAATAATTCTTTTTGTTTGAAAATACATAATAAACTGGATGCCAGGAGAGTTGCCATGATGTTCTCAAAACAGTGGGGTAATCAATGGCATAGATGCATCATCTTTCTAAAGGACTACAGGTTTTCTGTGTTTTTGATTAAATACACACATTTGTCCTAAAATGGCCACTCTCTCTGTCTAAGGCTGTCATGCCATAAATGTTTTCAAATTTGGTTTTAACAGTAATCTGAATTGAATTTTCTTTTTAGTTTCTCTATTTTGGTTCTCTGGTGTGAATATTGTACTTATATCCAATAACTGATGTATTTACATGTGTTTTTCAGTGTTAGGTGGAATGTATATATTTTAGAAGTCTTTATGGCAAGCTTGACAACAGATTTTTACATGAGATTTTTTTGTTTTGTTTTCCAACGTGGGGAAATGACCACAGAGAAAAAGGCTTGGAATATGTTTAAAGTCATCTATAAGAGACTTTAGGTATACACATAACTGGATGATCTGGGAAAAAGATGGTAAATTAGTTGATTTGACCCTGTGTTTAAGAACTTACAGCAAAGAAGATAAACATAGAATCATAGATTGTTAAGGGTTGGAAGGAAGATTAAAGATCATCTAGTCCAACACCCTCTGCCATAGGCAGGGACACCTCCCTGTAGACAAGGCTGCTCCAAGGCCTTTTCCAGCTGGGCCTTGAACACCCCCAAGGGATGGGGAATCCACAACCTCTCTGAGCAGTCTATTCCATTGACTCACTTCCCTCACAGTAAAGAATTTCTTCCTAATGTCCAACCTTTGTTTCTCCCCTTTTAGTTTGTACCCATTACTCCTTTTCCTATCACTGCAGTTCCTTATGAAGAGTCCCTAGAGTCAACTTCCCTGCAGGCCCTTCAGGTACTGCAAGTTGCTCTGAGGTCTCCACACAACCTTCTCTTCTCCAGACAGAACAGACCAAACTTCCTGAGTCTGTCTTCATGAGGGAAGTGCTCCAGTCCTCTTATCAACCTCATGCCCTTGCTCCAGCAGGTCCATCCATGTTCCTCCTGTGCTGGGACCCCAGAGCTGGTTGCAGCAGGTGGGGTCTCAGCAGAGCAGAGGGGCAGAATCTCCTCCTTTACCCTGTTGGCCATGTTCCTTTGGATGCAGCCCAGGACACATTTGGCTTTCTGGGCTGTGAGTGCACACTGCCAGCTGTTGTTGAATTATTCTTCAACCATCACCACCAAATCTTTCTTTGCAGGGTTGCTCTCACACTTTTCCACTCGACCTGTAGTCTGGGGTTCCCATGATCCAAGTGTAGGACCTTGCACTTCACCTAACTGAATTTTATGAGATTTGCCTTAGCCCACCTCAAAATGTGTCAGGGTCCCTTGGGACCTGGGCAGCAACGTTACATTTGAAAATTTGGGAAGGAAAATGTAATCGGGTTTAACTCCAAGCATTTTTTTATTTTTCAGTCTATGTCTGCTAGGTGTGCTTTTGCTCCCAAACAACTCCATATATTCTTTTATAATCACTAGAGAACATGCTATATTCATTAGTCAGGATGCATGCCTTGTGTACCTTCAGACTACTGGTGGTGTGCATTTGCAGCAGGTGTTTTGACCTGAATCTGTGATGTATATTAAACTTCCATATTTACAGTTTAATCAGGACAGATGTTAGGAATAAAAAAAAGCATTTATTTTTTTAAATTTTTAAGGTTTATCAGCATTCTTTTAAGGTCAGCTTTATGTAAAATACTGCACTTATTTTACATTTTTTTTCTTCTCTTTCTGCATATTTACATTTCTTTCATTCCACAGACTTAAAAAAAAAATCTTTCTTCCTGTCTTCATAGTACTGTTTCAATATTTTGAGCAAAATTTCACTGAACCTGTTTGCAGGTGTTGCTACAGCATTTTCTATTGACAGGAATGCAAATCTCTTAGATTTTAAGATTCCCAGCTGTATGGGCTAGATTGGATTTCTCCTCACATGGTCAATACAATTTCATTTTCAAGCTTGTTTCTTGTGGGCAAGCTTGTCTGCCTAACAAGGTTTGTCTGCCTTGTGTGTTATGTTCTGAAAGGTTCTGAAACCTTTTTGGCACAGGTTTCAGAAAACAGTATGACATACATGAATACTCTGTCCTGAAATAGAACTGAAAGCCACCATAAAAGCATGTATGTTTGTGGCATCCCAAAAGGGTGAAAGTGTCACATTTTCAAAAGGCTTGTGTTCATTTATCCTGTATTTTCAGATTAGTTCTGCCTTATTTAGATAGGCACAATTGCCACAAGTACCCAGGACTTAGCTAGCTGTACCACCAAATCAGTCTTCCTTGTATACATATGATGAATTATTAATTCTTGTATAATGGAGCATTGTGATGATTGCTGCTTTAGAATTTCACTTCCTTTAAAACCTAAAAGGGTGAACCTTTGGAAGTGGATACAGGGCAATGTGAATGAAAGGTGCCTGTGGAAAAAGAGACAGGAGCTATCTTTATTCAACATGTTGCAACAATATATTGAATACTAAGACACCACCTGCCTGCCCTGCTGCTGCTGGTGGAGGGTGGTTTGCAAATGCAGGAAACAGATAAAGAATTGTAGGAAACCCAGACTATTTGCTATAATACCTAGATTATTCAATTTCTGCACATTGTTTTCTTTCTTTTGACCTCCTCAGAGCAACTTACGATAAACATTTTTTACTAATTGTTAAATTGTTAGTTGATCATGGAAATTGTTACTTGAATCATATGGAAAAGCACTATTTCTTTCTTCTTCCTAAGAGGAAGGGAGATTTTTGCAAAGTGGGTTTGGGATAGTTGTTTGCTATGTCTGTGCTATATGCAAATTAGACTACAATGTGTAATTTGTTTATCTAGTAACATGTTAATGAATACTAAGACATAACCTAGCAAAAACAGTCAAAAACTTCCAAATCAGTAGATCAGGTAAGGATTACATTATAGATGCACATACTGGGATCAAACTGCTGAATTTTTTAAACCCAGGAGAATTTCCTTATTCCTTAATGATTGTGTATATCAGAGTATAAGGCGGTATTTTAGCTGGCAAACAAAGTAAATTGAAGAAATTCACAATCATAGTTTTCTCATTTATAATGCTCTTAATTTAATGACTGCCTATGTTTGTAACTGTACAAACTGATTAGTGTTCCTACGTGTAGTGTAACATTTATCATGGTTTAGTTGGAATTGAAGTGGGAGTGATACTGTACGTTTCAGATATCAGAACTCTTAAATAAATGTTTTTAGTCTTATTAAGAGAAAAAAGAGGGAATGTATGACTGATCACATATTCAAATAAGTGAAATTCTCCTTATTTAACATATCAGATAAATATGTAGAAAATTGTGCCTGGACTCTCTCACTGCTTATTGTTAAAAATAGAAGGGTATCAATCTTCCTTTTGTATTTACGCAAAACATAATTTTAAATGTTAAAATTACTTTCATCTTTCCACAGAATATCATAATAATACACACTGTGTAGTTAGTTATTCTGTGCTTGTGCTTAAATACTGTTTGAATAGAGATGTAATGTTCAGTTTTTCTAGAGCCTAAATAAAAGTCCCTGGCCAGAACTTAAAACCTAAAAGCTTGAAAGAACAGAACCTTCACGTAAGGAACTTTTTACTCAGGTAGCCTCTATTTCCTGTACACATGTTACTCTGTGTTCACATAGAGCCTCTTGAAAACCCAAAACCTTGGAATAACAGCATAGAAGAAAATAAAATATTTCAGCTGTGGGGGACCTACAAGAATAATTTAGCCCAACTGCTTCACTTCAGGGCTGACCCAAAGGTCAAACAAGTTGTTAAGGGCTCTCTCCAGATGCCCCTTACACACTGGCAGGCTCAGGGCATCATCAGGCTTGACCACCCTCCCTATACAGAAATGCTTCCTAACAGTGAGTCTGAACCTCCCCTGGCACAGCTTTGAAACATTCCCACACATCCTATCACTGGATCCCAGGGAGATCAGTACTTCCCTCTCCACTTCCCCTCCTCAGGAAGTTGTAGACAGCAAGGAGGTTGCCCCTCAGCCTCCTTTTCTCCAAACTAGACAAGCCCATAGACCTCAGCAGCTCCTCTCAGGCCATGGTATCCAGTCCTTCCACCAGCTGTCTTGCCCTTCTCCAGACACCTCCCAGGACCTTCCCATCATTCTGAAATGGTGAATCCCAGAGTTGCACCCAGCAGTTGAGGGGAGGCCCTGCCCTAATGCTGGACACAGAGGTCACCCCTTTGGACAGCTTGGGATGTCGAGTTTGGTGCACCCAGGGTGAGGTTTGGTGCACCCAGGATGGGGTTTGGTGTGCCCAGGATGGGGTTTGGTGCACCCAGGGTGGGGTTTGGTGCACCCAGAGTGGGGTTTGGTGCACCCAGGGTGGGGTTTGGTGCACCCAAGATGGGGTTTGGTGCACCCAGGGTGGGGTTTGGTGCACCCANTGGTGCACCCAAGATGGGGTTTGGTGCACCCAGGGTGGGGTTTGGTGCACCCAAGATGGGGTTTGGTGCACCCAGGGTGGGGTTTGGTGCACCCAGG
Organism: Mixornis gularis; assembly: GCA_003546035.1. Taxonomy (NCBI): domain Eukaryota; kingdom Metazoa; phylum Chordata; class Aves; order Passeriformes; family Timaliidae; genus Mixornis; species Mixornis gularis. The sequence continues at coordinate 2,232,406 of QVAJ01000046.1, read as the reverse complement.
GTGGGGTTTGGTGCTCGTCTGGCTGCCAGGGCACACTGCTGGCTGCCACAGACACTGCTGCCAGCCAGCACCCCCAGAGCCCTCTCTGCAGCCCCAGAGCTGCTCCTCTCCCAGTGTAGACTTGTGTCTGGCATTTCTCTATCCCAGGTGCAGAATCTGGCATTTTGACTTGTCATTTTCATGTCACTGGTGATTGCCCAGTGTTCCACTGTATCTAGATCCCTCTCTCTGCAAGGGCTCCTGTCCCTCAGGTGAGCCAACAGCACCTCACAGTTTGATAACACCAGCAAGCTTACTGATGGTGCATTCAACTCCTGTATCCAGATTATTGATAAAAATATGAACAGAACTGGTCCTAGAATTGAGCCCTGCAGGGCACCAATTGAGTAAAACAATAAGCAGCTGTTAAGTTTTCAGAAAGGGCAAGTGAATCACTTAGTGTATAAAAAATCTGTCTTCAAAGCAATCATATTTTATGCTTAAAAACAATTAAGGAGTAATTTTATAACCTATATGCAAAGAGGGTTTCTGGCATTGTAAAAGGTGAAAGTTCATTCTATCAAAATATAATCTAAAAGTGGTGAACAAAGTAATTCATAGTGAAAACAATTTCTCTTTAAGCTTTTCTTATTAGAATATGGTGGAGACTCATTTTAAATATAGATCCCATTTCTGCACTTGATAAAGTAATTAACATGTGTTAGTGGTAACCAGTGTTGCTTGGCTTATGTGATGCATTAAAAGTGAACAGGTCCTTTGCCTTCAGTGGCCATACTGATAAAATCTACTAAAAGAAACTCCAGCAGCAAAAATCTCCCAAATGACGAAAAGCCCAACAGCTGCCCCCAAAAGCCATGGAATCAATATCATAGTGAGGAATCAGTGTCATCTGTAATGCCACTTTTCAAGTGAAATTACTAGAGATGCCAGTCTTTTTAACAGATTAGTTTGCTGAACAAAGAAGGCCACAGGTTGCAGCAATAAAATGAGAGTGGGGCTGTTGTGGGAAAGAGCAGCAGGCGGTGTAACCCCAGTGTACAGTACTGCTGTGGATTAAACACTGTGGTACCTGTGGGCAAACATTCACATTTAGGATTTAAATGTCTGTACAGCCTCAATTGTTTGATTGTAGCATTTTGTTAGGAAGGGAAACTCTCTGCCTACAATATGAAGTAAGCTGACCTTATGATGATCTTTTCAGCTTGTAGTTTTTATCTTGCGGCATGCTTTTAAAATTTGATCTTTCCTGTGGGATTGAATACTTTGACCTCATGGTATTTTCCACTGAAGCAAGTCAGTGAAGAAGTCAGACCATAAAAAGAAAGAACATCATTGCCAAGCAAGAATGCTTTCTTACATAATAATTGTATATATTTAATAATGTACCTTTTTTAAAGACTTGCAAAGCTAATATTACACTATTAAAAGAAATTACTCCTCACAGCTAATACATTAAAGTATTTGTCAATTGCCCTGGAAAAAAAGGATTTTACAGGTAAATTCAGATATCAGCTATGGTAGTTTTCCGTTTCTACTATACAGAGAGTAAATTCAGACAATATTGATAAATTGTGTTACTAAAATTATAATTAGTACTGTGGTTATTTGAAGTAGGATAGAGACATCTCATTAAAAATGTTTGCAGAGATAATTATAAGTATTTTTTAAAAGTTTAAGTGGTGGTTCCATTGCTTTCATTTTGGCCATTTATTGTAGCTAATAATTGTGTGCCTTTTCTTACTGTGCATTCCATTGTCTCTGTCATTTTCATTGTTGGTTTTTGCTCTTCTGGCCTCCCAGATAAATTACACTTAGGTTTTTCCTTTAATGTTGTTACCAAACTGATCAAAATCAAAATATCCATTGTTATTTAAAAGGAAAAGAAAGAAGATGGATGTGAGAGTAACCATACATTTGCATTTGAAAAAAAATCTACTTTGTATTTTAGTTACACTATGTTTTCTTTTCCTTTTTAAAAGCAAAACTATTGTGAACAAATCTGCTTTTCTAAAGGCTGGATCCTGCAGTCTGTGTAACTCCTGACTTTCCATTTACTTTGACAGCTGGGGATCTTCAAAGGGTGCTGGCAGGAGTAAGGTTTGAAGTCCTGTCCCAGTGAAGCTAATGGTGTAAAACCTATTGAATTACTTTGGTTTGGGATTTGATTCTGTGCTTTCAGATAAAGTTTTGTTTCTAATTCAATTCTTATTGCAAGCTCTGCATGTTTCTTCCTGGTCTAGTTGAAGGGAAAACATATGGAGGCCTTTCTGAAAATCGTTTAGGGATTTTTTTTTATTTAATTTTTTTTTTTTTACTTTAGTGATTATATTTTTGTTCAGTCTGGGTTATTTTTATTTCAATGCAGCTCACCAGTAATTCTATTTCTTTGAGCTCATTCTGAGCAGCTTGGAAGGTAAAATGAACTTTGCAGCTGTGATTCTGCAGTATACATACAAGCAAAATGACTTTCTGACCTCATTGAGGAGGCTTGAGTTCACTGGGACTCTAGAATGAGGCATTTTGATAAAATATATGCCCTAGCCAGGAATAAAGCAGGCATTTCTGTTGATCTGTAAGGAATCTGTCAAAACTTCTCTGATCAGGCTTTTTTACTATCCCATCTTGAGTCCTTTTTTTAATGACATCTATTATCAGATTGAAATGGCGATTGAGACACTGCAAAAGTCTGATGGTCTGTCCACTCACAGAAGCTCTCTTCTCAACAGCCATGTAAGTTGTCTCTTCTTCACATACACTCTCTCTTGCTTGTTCTGCATGCTTAGCCTGCCTCTAAATGTTTGTTTTATTTTATTATTACTTTTTGCTCTTAATCTTCCCATCTTAGTTGCTTGTAATCTTCTACTACACCTCCCATGGCTTTATTTTGTCAGATTAAATGTCTTTATGGTATATTGCAGAGTGTTACCTGTTTCCTATGCTCTACACCTGTGTTAGGATGAGTTAACACATTTGACTGTTTTGCGGATTACAGTGTAAATGTCAAGCTAAGGTTCAATTAATTCTAAATTAGCTGGCTTTTGGCATTTTAAATACAACTGTCTACGTCGTAAGAACTGTGTTCCATATACTGATTTTGGGGCATGTGAAGAGGAAGAGAAGAAACAAACAGCACACCTAAATAATATATTTAGGTTATTCCTAGCTGTTTCTTCATTTATTCTGACTAGAGAGTTTATTTTGAAATTGCTTCTTTAAGAATCCTAAGGATCCTTATGATGACCTGGTAAAAACTGAAAGCAGTGCCTTAATTTGAAGTACACAGAAATGTCTTATTCATCTGCCTTTTACTTTGTTCTTACCATGCAAGCCTTACAGTTAAGAACTTTTCATAGCCAAAGCTAAAAGATATTTGGGCAAAAACATGATCTCCAAATATAGTGATAAGTTCATTATATATAACTTTAAAATAAAGGGAAAACACCAAGTTAATTTTAAACTTATTATATAACTAATATTATTACTTGTAAGTTGTTAGTGTTTCCGAATTTTTTTCTGTTAGTACTTATGGTTTTGAATTTTGTATTTTTTGCCATGTTGATTGGTTTGTACTCATATTACTTTTTTTTTTCCTTCTCAGCTTTATTTATTATATAAATTCAAATATCCTTATTGCTTTGCAGAAGAAATTGAAATTTAATTTGCAGTCTGAATGTAGAATATGATGGTAGGGATTGTCCTTTGGAAATCAAATTAAAAATGTATGCTTTAGAAGTTTGGGTTTGGATTTTGGATTTTTTTTCCTGTAGGGGTCTGGTGGAGAATTTAGGCAAACTTGTTTTTTCTTAAATCAAAAATTGGAAGAGGAAAACTGTATGATAAAAAGTTACAGGAAATTATAAACAAAAGGACATTTAGATTCCACCTTGTGTGCTTACAGAATAATTATTTTGAAGATAAGCCGGTATCCAAATTATTATTTAAATGATAATAGATATTGTTAGACTGATAATATCAAAAGCGTTATTTAAATGTCATTTTTAACAGACCATAACTTTTTTGCCAATGTTTTAAAACTCTGGGAAGACTTAAAACACTAGCACTATTGTAAGTTTCTGCATAAAGCTATTCAGAAGTCCATAGTCTTTGTATAAAACCAAGAAAGATTACAAGATAAGCTGCAGTGCCTCAGTAAACTGTGTTTCACTCATTCCTAATTCTAGGCACTATTCACAGTGTCTTCCCAGTAACAAGATTTGCACAGAAGATCACATTCTTTCCAGCTGTGAAGACTTATCATGGTATTTCTTCCCTGTGAACACTTTGTGAAGAATATTGTGATAGGGATATATCTTCAATTCTGTGGAGAAAGCAAAATTTAAAACAACCCTTGTACATATTTTTGTGGCAATAAGTCTTTCCTGGTTTTGGTCATTTTGAAGGAAATTTAAAATCTAGATCAAGCCTACAGGATGTTTTGCTGTTTTTAAAGGAATGCTTGTTTTCTTTTAACTTCAGAACAGTGTAAAGGAACTGTAGATGTACACTTTGTCTCTTTAAACTTTTCTTGAATTTGCCTTCTAATGGTTTGGTTTGGCATTTATTAAAAGAATTGGCTTAACAGGTTTTAAAATAGAATTTTAAATTGTGTTTTTAATTAACTTATACACTTTGTATGTGATTAATTTCTGGGAATATTTTAGTTTGGGATTTAAATTTTCAACCTTTGATATCTCATTGAGGTTTTGTAAGATTTTTTTTTCCCCTAAATACATGAGTTCTCATTTTAAAGACTTCGTCATTTCTCTGTTTTCTTTTGTTTCTTGGTGTACTTCTGCATGGGATCAACTTAGTCAACTAATTGATAGTTGAGTGTTTTATAAACATTGCAGCTTAATTGAAGTCACACACATTTAACAGGTCTGGTTCTTTAAATATTTCATACCTTTCCCCATCTTACCAATACATTATGGTCAGTACTACAAATTTATAAGCCAGGACTCAAACTTGAACAGTTTTAGAATTGTATTTCATAAAATAAAGTTTGGGTTCTTTAAAATGTTGTTTACAATAGTGTTTGGATTCAGTTTTCTCTTAAAATCATGAATTAACTGCACTTTTTCTTTCAGGCTACAATCTATCAAGTAAGGATTTCAAGCCCTTGCTACTAAGTAACTCCTTCCAAGAGCAAAAATTCTTATATTGCACTTAACTTTTGATTTGGGTCTTTTTGTGTGTTGAATAATGCAAGTTATGTTTGAAATAACATTTGTTAGAAATTCATATAATTAATGAAGTGCACTCAAAGTGATTAATAATAGATTAGAAACCATCTGGAGGAAAATATCTTTAATGCTACATACAGAACTTAATTACAAAATCATTATTTTTTGTTTGTCAGTCTTTTGGGATTGACAGAGTTTTTCCCCATGGGAAAAGCAGAAGTACTTCACGTTCTGTATTCAATTCTAGATGTAATAATATATGACAAATGTTATATAAATGTATTAATAGAGATGTAATGTTATATAAATGTACTAATAGAGATGTAATAACAGATTTTCAATATGGATAGATTGCAACCATTAAAAGTTGTAATTACCTTTGTTTTTAAGCCAAGACAGGCTTATGTCAGATCACTGGTGAAATAAATTCAGTACATTCACAGGAAAGTCAAATGTTTACAATTATACCTGCTCTTCAGCTTTATTTCAAAATGACAGATGCTCAGTTTGGAAGCACTTGTGAATGTTAGTACATATAAAGCAATGATATAGTGGTGATTAACTGTACTTCTTCATTTTCTTTATTTGAAATGCAAAAGCCTGCAAACCAAGTTAAATATTTAATGTCTTGGAGACGTTTGCATCTTCTTTCTGTATTTTTCTAGACCTTAGAAAATTCTAGGGATCCATGACAAGCACTGGGATAAACAAGGAAAATACTGACTTATCAGAAAAGTAAAACAACAAAATTTAACGTATTTTTGGACTATATTGGTTTTGATATATTTTGTCATTTTCCTTTAATATTAAATCTAGGAGTATTAAAATGTCCTTTTAATGTTTTTTTTCCTTTGTATATTAGCAACAGCTAGAGGTGTTTCGTGAGTGTGCTGTACTTAGAACATGCAGTGATGTTACATAAAATCTCTTCTTGCATGTTTCTAATTATCCCACAATTACATGAAAAGATTACTGTTTTTCCAAGAAACTCATTCTGTTCCTTTTGGAAGTCAAAAGGGTTTGTATCCCTAATGATTCACAGATGTACCAGTTATTTTCAACGTTACCTAGGTAGCTCTTTCACTTTTATGCAGTAGCTTTTTTCTTATGTGTATCTTAATGTTTTTTAATAACAAAGAGAAACAGTATCATATTCCAGGTTTACAAATACATTAACTACGTATTATGTCTAAGGGGTTTGTTTTTTGCAATTTATGTGTATTACATTCATGGTTACTTTATTTCTTTGTGGTACTAACAATTTGTCTCCAAAGCATAGATACCTTTATCACGTACTGGTGTGTGGTACTGAATCAAAAATATTTTAAGAAAAGGACACTTTCCTGAGGTCACAAGTGCAATGAGTTCTGCTATTTCCTGGTAATTGTGAAGATATTAAAGCATTATTGTTTAACTAACATTTAAAGACACTCTGAGGAAATAATTTTTTAATAGATCTGAAGAGTGGTTCCAACTGTCAGAAGTTAATCCTGTATGGCTACAATATTTTTGATAAAGTATATAACAGGGTGTTTTTTTCTGTTTTGTATGTGATATAGCTTCAGTGGCTTTTAGACAACTATGAAACTGCAGAAGGAGTGAGCCTTCCAAGAAGTACCCTTTACAACCATTACTTACGACACTGTCAGGAGCACAAGTTGGATCCAGTCAATGCTGCCTCCTTTGGAAAACTCATAAGGTCAATCTTCATGGGACTACGGACCAGAAGACTTGGAACTAGGTTTGTGCAATTGAAATCCTGAATTGTAATAAAAAATAAAGGTAATAATTATGAATAAGAAGCTTGTCTGCGAGGCAAAAGAATACATAAATTAAAATATTAGGGTTAAAATATTAGTGTTTTCTGTAAGTTCTGGTTTTTGTGTTGAAGAGTTTTTTGTTTTTTTCAAGATGCTATTATAGTTCTATTTCTTCTGCTCTTGACAGTTTATGTGATTATATTTTAGTAACTGCACTTCAGATTTTTATCATTACAAATAAAACATAACTTGCCATTTGGAAATCACTAAGAATACTGTTTTCCCATAACTAGATAAATTGTATTTATTTGCATTTTATTTTTCTTACCCAAGTGGAGTGCAAGTTAATATGCTGGTAATATTTGTTTAAGAGAGTGAATTAATTTCCCAAAGGTGGTCAAATGACACTCATGTAAAACAGGTATGACAGGAGAGCCAGACCTGATCTCTGTGTGTTATTTTCCTGTCAATGTAAATTGTAAAGTAAATGTAATGTAAATATGGAGAACTAGTATTGCTGCTCTTTTAATTCTTGTTCTTCCATAAAGGGGGAACTCCAAGTATCATTACTATGGGATTCGTGTCAAGCCAGACTCTCCTCTTAATCGACTACAAGAGGACATGCAATATATGGCCATGAGACAACAGCCCATGCAGCAGAAACAGAGGTAAAGTGTGAAACACAACTATTCACCACTATTTTTGGTTCATCAAGTCTTACTTTTCCTTACGTGGACAAGTTGGAATTCCTGTTCAGCTTTTCTGCTGTGAAAATAAAAGTGTGCAGGATACCCAGTTGACGTCAGTGATGTCAGACACTGGTCAATGTGGAAGAATATTTACCTAGAAATTGTCAAAAATTTGCAGAAAATAAATAAAAATAAAATGATCTATAAAATAAACCGATTCTTCTTAATGATACTGAATTCTTGTCCCACAAGCTGAATAAAAGTAGTAAGAGCCTTAATTTCAAACATTCCTGTTTCTTTTCATTGCTGTATCATTTTATGTTTGCACTTCTTATCAGGGAACTTACTGTTAAGTTGCTTGGTATTTATTTTCATCTCTCTGTGAAGAATTAGTGTGACCACAATGGTTTGCCTCCAAGTACATGAAAGTATGTTCCTGTAGTATTTGTTGTTCCTGAGGAACCTGTGAAAGCTCCAAAGCAGTTGAAAGCAAAGACCTGTCCTGGTGGTGAAAGAATGTGTGAATATGCATATTAAAAATGGGAAAAAGTGGAAATTAGTAAATTTCTTTGAAATTAATTATGATTTGACTGGTGTCACTAGCCACCCATATTACCCCAAAGTAAAATACATTAGATGCATAATTTCATGATCCTCATAGATACAAGAGCACCATATCCAGAAAGTCACCTTTAGAACACTTAGTTCTCAAAAAAAAATTGAGTTGAATGAACAGTTTGGTATAGTGTATAGTAAAATATAGCAGATTTTGTGTCCTTGTACACAACTGAGATTATAAAAACTGAGATTATGGAAAACACAGCTTCAAACTTTAACTTCAAATTCAATTGATCTGAAATGATTCTACTGTCATTTCCAGACTGTACAGATTAGTTACTAAATGGAAGCTCATGGTAAGATATATGGTCTTAACTATCTTTTGCTGAGCAGAATACAGGAACATGAGATACCTCATAATAATATCAAGTAGAAAATGCTTGTTACAAAAACCATGGCAGGATTATGTAGTAAGGAATGATGATAGATATTTACAAAATCTCCCAGCAAGGCTATTTTACCCACTTAATCTCATTCATTTAGACTTTTTACTCGCTTGCATTCAAAGTTTCATATGTGCACCAAAACATATGCCACAATGGTCTAACCAGAACTGTTTCTGGAAAAATGATGCCAGTCAGCTAAACATTGCCACATCTCTTGTTCATCTTCGCGATTCACAATGAAAAAGTGATTTTGGAATTTCATTATATAGCTGTTAGTACTGGGTATTTCTTTTTGTATTATTTGCTTGATAATTTTATTTAACACCACTGAATGTCTTACACAGTTCCCTTATTTTCCTTACCTAAGTATGTTTGGCATCATTTTCTTAACTGTATGTCAGTACGTTCCTTGATCATATCTGAACAAAATCAGACAAATGGCACTGTGTGCAGTAGGTGCACACTTCTCCTGTGCCCCATGTTTTGCACACATGTACTTGCACCAACATGCACCCAATTCAGGCTCAATTCACACCAATCCTAAGCTCTGCTGTGAGAATCTGCAAAGGTGTTGATGAGGAGGGGAACTGCAAGGTACCACTGTGCACAATAGGTAGCTGTTACATGAAAAATACTGTGCTATAGGAGGCTTTGTATTTAACTTCAGTGTTTCATGTATGACTGTATGTGTTCCTATCACTGTTATCCAGGTGTATTGAAAATTTCTAGCAGGATTTATTAGGAGAGAACTAAAAGACTGAGTATTTTGATTTTCACAATTATGATGATATTGCTCTTTTGTCAGCTTATTCATATTTCTAGTGGTTCTTCTGTCTTTTAAATCAGTGGTAAATTGCAGTCAATATACTTTTTCTCTGGGCAGTTATACCAATTCTGCCATCTCTATCAGACACATGTAATTGAACAAACACTTCTAGTCCTCTTCAGCAAAGCCTGTAGACTGAATGCATGCCACACATAATTTTTCTTCATTCCTTTTCTCATTGTGGGAACCATGCACCTTTTATCTTTGCATAACTTCAATATCCCAAAGTGCTCCTGTTGAAGTCTTCATTATCCTCAGACAGTAATGTTGTTTATTCTTAAAAGTAATGAAACGTTACCTTTATATCACAAAATTATCTCAAGCTGTGTGGAAAGGGAAGGATTTGATTATTTTTGTTATAAATTTGCCAGTGTTTGTTTAGATGTTACGAAGCTAAATTCTACCAGAAATTGGGAGTACTGCTGGAATACCACCTTTATGAATTCTGTAGTGCATTGTTAACACTCTAGCTTCCCTTAGTGGTTTTTTCTTCTATTATTTTCAAAGTAAGTAAGAATCACTTAAATTCTTTTGTCACTTGTCCTGAAAATTTTACTTTGAGATGAAAAAATCAAATCCTGTGTTCCATTTATGAAGAAGTAAACAGAAAGGATAATTTTGTTCTTGATATTTTTGCAGGTATAAGCCTATGCAGAAAGTGGATGGAGTTGCAGATGGCTTCACAGGAAGTGGTCAACAGACAGGCACATCTGTTGAACAAACTGTAATTGCCCAAAGTCAACATCATCAACAGTTTCTAGGTATGGAAGCAGGTTTTTATGCTGCTATATAAATAAGTAAGATGAACTTTGCTATCACAGTCAGTACCAATCCAGACAAGTACAATAGTTGCTTCTGCTCCCTCTAAAACCCTTACTCTCAACATATCAGAAAGGCACTTAAATTACATGTGAGGTTTATTAATATTTAATATGCATCATGTAAATATAAAACGAAAAATAGGGTGAGATATACTTCGTATTACATAAATGCAGTTGCCTTGCATAATTATGTTAAATGTGCATATTGAAATTCCTGCTGTGAAAGTTATTTCCTTCATATGCACTACAGTGCATTTTATTTCATGGAGGTTGGGGTAGGAGGATGGCATTGCACTGCCATGCAGGTTAGCCACCCCTGGCTGTTTTGGAAGGGTATTCAAGTGCTTTAGGTGGAAAAAGGCAAATAGTTTCAACTGAAACCCTAAAGGTCATGTTCAAAAATATCCAAATTGTGGATTTGTTGATCCAGTAAGTGCGTATTCCAGTCATAGAAACAAACTGTAATTTAGTTAATTGTTTATGTAAAAAGAGTCCTTGGCTGTGCCTAAGTGTAGGCTTATTTGGATTTTCAACCACCAAATCCTTTGGCCTGATTTCGCTTTTACTAAAACCACTTGGAGCAAAAAATGCTTTGAATCTTCTTTTCCAGGTACCTTTCAGTTCATTATCTTTATCTTACCAGCTTGCCTCTCAGAAAGAGTTGTGGCAAATAGTAAAAGCACACATTGGTTCTACTTGAAAGTCTAGTAAATGTCAAGTGAAGATGTGTATTGAGTTTATTAAGCCCCATCACACCTGGCTGCATAGAAACACTCCAGATGAACAACAAAAAAATTATTCAAGTATTAGTCTCTCTTGCACTGACTAGATATTTTCTTGCACCCTGTTATAGAAAAAGCATGTCTTAGCTTCTCTGTCTAGGTATATTATGTACATGATAGCACTTTAATGTATTCAAGTATAATTTTGTATTTCCTTTTTACTAAAAATTACTCATGTATTTAATATTTTGGCATACAACAGGTATTGAATACTTTCCTGTTTGTGTTTGAATATTATGACCTTTTGAAATTTATTTATTTCTTTGTATAATCGTTATTTTTTTTTTTTTACCATACTGTAACTGGCACCCCTGTCATTATGTTGTCATGACAACAGATGCATCTCGAGTACTGCCAGAGTTTGGAGAAGTTGAAATATCTTCTCTGCCAGATGGTACCACCTTTGAGGACATCAAATCACTACAGAGTCTTTATCGAGAGCACTGTGAGGTATTTCCTATAAACCATCTATTTTTGAAAGCTCATGAGTTTTCCTGAAGGCCAGTACAGGAGAATAGTGCCAAATATATTGCAGCCATGATAGTGGCATGTGAATTTCCCCATGATGTTTTACTTCTCTCATTGAAAAGGATAGCAAAAAGAGTTTTCTGGAGGATCCCCTTTACAGGGGAAAGAGTAATACGTAATAGATACTGAGAATGAAATCTTGTTTCAGAATGTTAGACTTTAGATTGTGCATGTAGATCTTTGATTTAGTTAATAGGAAATGTAAATCAGGTTAGATTATAATTTTATTTCCTTTTACATTAAAAGCAGCAACTTTTTTCTTGTAACAAAGACACATTGAGACATTTAAGCCACATTTGATACTCAGCAATATGTCTTTTACAATTATTTTTGAAGGTGCTCCCAACTTACAAGGCATTATGAAAAGGAGCAACGTGTCAGGTTTACTTTTTGATTTGCAGTAGCAGTAAATGTTTTCTGTGCTTAAATTCCTCTGATATGTTTGCATAGGCCATACTAGTTCCTGGAGGCTTTCATGCAAGTCTCTGTGCACAGCACTTTATAGTCCTGGATAATTTATGGGTATCAAAGGTATTAAAACAGATACCATTTATAACTTGAGAAATGTACAGTTTGCCTTGGTTCCACTATGTGATGAAGGAAAAGAGCTTTAGATCTAGTTGGAGTCGGGAGTGGAGGTAAAAGACAATATGGTGTCATGTTTTATTTTTTTTCAGGCAATACTGGATGTGGTTGTTAATCTTCAATTCAGCCTGATAGAAAAATTGTGGCAAACTTTCTGGCGCTATTCTCCTTCTGCTCCACCTGATGGCACTCCTGTTAATGAACCAAGGTCAGTAAACCTTTCTCTTTGTTTGATGTGTCTCATCATAACCTAAGTGTGAAATTAAAGAAAAAATCATATTAGTTTTAACTTAATAATTTTTTTTCCTCCTATGATTATTTTCCAAATTAAATTTATGTTACCTGTCAGTTTTGCATAGCCTGGGTGTATGCCAAAGGGCAGTCTTGAAACAGTTGTGTCATCCACGGGGGTATTTTGCATGGACAACTACAGTGAAAGTATCTCTTCCCAATATTTCATTCACTTCTTTTAAGCCAGAAGGATCATTCATATGTCTGCACTCTGTATGAGCTGTAGGAGAATTATGGAGACTTTTTTTAAAATCCATTTCCATGTGAGACAACGTGTAAATAAGTTATATTGGGTACAGCTGAGACATCTAGGATGCCTGCATAAAAAAGTAAATTTTAACACCCAGGTTTTTACATGCTGTAAATCATGGAATCTTAGGAACTTTAGGTCAGAAAAGTCAAATTCAACTGTTAACCTAGCACTGCCATGTTTAGCTGCTAAACCATGCCCCTAGGTGCCATAAATGCATTTTCATTTATTAATTTGCTGCATTTCTTTTAACACCAGCAATCTGAGTGAAATAGAAAGTCGACTTCCTAAAGCAAAGCTGATTACTCTGTGCAAGAATGAGTCTATTCTGAAATGGATGTGTAACTGTGACCATGTGATGTACCAGGCTTTGGTGGAGATTCTCATTCCTGACGTCCTTAGACCTATTCCTAGTAAGTTCAACACCTGAAACATTTTTTAAGGATTTTTCTGGAAGCGTGTATATGTTGGAGATGTACTTAGTGCCTCACAGGGCAGCTTAAAAAAAATGTTTGAAAGTTACAAAACACTGTGTATAATTTATCCTTAGTTTTGTTGTGTAAGGAGTTGTGCTGGGAAATGCCTTGAATTCTAAAAGCTGGTAGATCTAATTTTAAATACAATTTCATATTAAATGTACATTCTCTATATCTGTTACATCTTCAGGTAAAAATGTTTTCCTTTTACTCTGGCTCCAGGATGCCTGGTAGAAAGAAGTCCTGTGGCAATGTGCACTATTGCCAGTCAATCCTTCCACTAAATTCAGTACTTTTCAGTTCAAACATCACATGTTAGTCTTTGATTAGTCTGGAAGAGAACTGTGGTCTTTGTGATTCTGTGTTTGGAGAGGTGGTCCTTTGTTCCTGACTGCTGAAATCAATTTTAATAACTGTTAAGGCAGTGAAAATTGTCCAATTTATTACTCCAATCTACTGTTTTCCTGTCATACATCCTGCATGAAATAGTGAGTAATTTTCCAGTCATACCACCATTACCAGGAGCAGAGCTTTCTTTTCAAATTTAATTCTACCAGGATCTGTCATTGCTCTAGCAGTGTATTTTTATGGCTATCTTTGGTAGAAAACAAATTTACATGAAGAAAGTTGAACTCCTTCATCAAGTATTTATTGTCTCACATATACTGCCCTAAATATTATAAAAAAATCATGTTAGCAACCCACAAAACCCCTCATAATTCGCATGTATTATCTTCTTCCAATGAAAAAAACAGTATTTACTTTAAAAAGTTGGATTTTTTTTTTTAATTAGGGCCATAAGTAGGTAATTTTGCAGGTAAAAAAGCTATTTTTTCATGCTGTGAACATGTCCTCTGCTGTGGTGACTCCAGCAGGAATAAGCACTCAGTAAGAATATTTGGTGGTAGTGCCTTGCAAAAAAGTTTTATTGACTTCCTGCTTGACCTGGAAAATCAGGTTTTAGCAAATTATGTATAATACAAAAAAAAAAATTGAAACTGTAAATGTATCAAATATGAAGGTTTGCCATTTACAATGCACAGTTTACCTTTTTTTTTTAAGGAATGAGTAAGTTCTTGGTAGCAATTGACATAATTTGTGCATTTATATAGCAGAATAAAGAAAAAATGTTTTCTCAAATATATGCAGTTATTGACAACTATTACCTGTGTAAATTATTTTGCACTGGTTTATATTTAAGGTTTTACTTCTCTGATGATAATACCATTAGGTAGAGTAATACAGTGTATCACAAACAATTAGGTAATAATAAACCCCCCCACAGATTTAATTATAACATTTAATAGGCTGAATGAAAACTCTCACTGGCAAAAGCAAGTTAATTTCTGAATAAAAAGGTAGTGCAGACAGAGTTTTTCATCAAACCAGCTCCTCTCCTTTTCAGTTGCTTTTCCTGCAAAGCCTGGCAGTCTCTAGAGAGTTGATTAAATGACATCATGCTGCCTTCCTGCCTTGCCAGTAAGATGCATCAGGCATTGCCAGTACAGGATTTCAAGTAAATGGAATTTTATTGAAAAAAAATTAATATCAATTAATCAATTAATATCAGTAACTAGATGCATCATATCCTTTTCATGCTACTTCCTTCTTTCTAGAATTACCAGTCATATCTGAATAATTGATACCTGCTGTGTCTGACATTCCTGTTTTGGGGATGGTTATCAGACTGCTGGATTCAAACACATCATCTGATCCCAGGACAAATTCATCCCAAGATATTTCCACCTCCTTTTTGTGAGCAGTCCGGTGGTTTTCTGCTCAGAATTGCACTCACTGAGCTACCTTTGGAAGACAGCTCTTTTCTTACTTTATCCTTTAGGACCAGTTAACTAAATGGCTTTTTTAAGCAGCTTTCTTTTAAGGATGGGCCATCCAAATTTCTTCTTCAGTGTTAAATGGTTAAGACTTTATGATTTTTAAACTCCTGCTTTTGAATGACAACATCTCCAGTCATTACAAGGCACTGAGATAATGGCTTAAGGTTGAATATAACAAAAATGCAGCTGGGTGAAGCAGGCAAATTCATCATCCTCTTGGGAAAAGAGCAGTTTGTAGGAAAGTTTGGACTCTGTAGAGGAGCTGGGACTGTAAATGCTTCATTATAGGCACGTTCATGACTTTTTTAATAAATGGGAAGATAGCAGCAGCTGCTGCTCAAAATAGGGAAAAATATTAATTTGAAAGGGGCTTGAAGAAAGCATAATTTTTTTCAAGGATTTTTTTTTGTTTATTTAGGTCTTAAGTGTTTTTTCTTTTAGACAAGTCCTATTGTTGATACATATTACTGGAGTAGAAAAAAAAAAGACTGATGAGGAAAAGAATTGTTTTATTTTTAACCTCTGTATTAAATTTGTCAGCTGAAATATTTCGCACCCACAGAAGGAGTGAAGAATTCCTTTTCCTAAGAAAAGTGAAATGCTGTCCTTTGGAGTCAGGAATAAAGACCATAATTATCTAGTGTCCTTGGCAATAGACAAGAGCTGTTATCTTTTATAATGGACATCTTTCATCTTCACACATGGCAGAATGGACAGTAACAAATTTGCATGTGAGTTAGTTTCCCTGAGAGGTGGAGAATTTGTGCAAAATACACAGCGTATTGCACAATTCCAGACAGACAAAAGAAACTAAAGTACTGTAAAGGCTGTAAAGCTCAGTTTTGTACAAGTCAGAGGGGTTTTGATTCAGAAGCCAAGCTTTTTAGGTGCTTATGCAAATCAAGCTTTCACTAACTGCCATTGCCACATCCTTTAGTGTCTGACTGGTAACACTTAATGATTTAGGCCATTTACTTTGCACCATGCTTATCATGCAAAAATTCTTTGAAAGGGTTTAGATGAAGTTAAAAGTTAAGGGTGTTTACTTATGGTTTTTGTAATGGCTAGATGTATACTTAAGGATATGAGGAAAAATTCTGTATTTAATGTATCTCCAAAGCTCATTAGACATTCATGATGTTCAATATTCTGTACAATTCTGATGCTTGAGTAGCTACTTTAGCTATTTTATTTCTTCAGAACTTAGAATTCCTTTTAGTTTTTCATTGTTCATTCTAGTTGAAGGCCTTCCTTAAGGCCTGAGCTGCTTTTCTATATATATTTTTAAAGGAGATCAGCATTGCAGTCATGAAAATAATTTTGTAACATATATATATATATATACACACACTTGGGTTTGGGTAAAAAAAAGTCATGAGAACACTGTAGTGAAAAAGTAGTAATATTTTTCTTAAATGTCTAAGTACCATTCATACAGTATTTACATTATTACTTCTATCTTATCTGGTAGGTGAGAGTATGTGAGGGAATACACAGTCAATTAGTAAGTGCACAGAAATAATTTACAAAGCAGCACAAGTGAGCTAGGGGATTGACAGGGTTGAAGAAAAAAGCTTGTTCTTCATGGGTAAACCTTAAAGGAGAAAAAAACCTGATAACATCAAGAGGGCTCAGCTAAGACAGATGCTTTGTAAGATCAAACTGTGGTCATTTGAATAATTTCACTTTCTGTCAGTGAAAAACACTCCTGTATCTTGGTTACTGATGATATCCTTAAGCGCTGCATGTGAATGGAATTTACTCTTTAAAACTGAATTAAGCAGCACTATGACATAGTTTAAGATTACTTTGGACTTACTTGAGGAAACTGCAGTATTCCTGAAAGTGGATTTTCCCCCAGACTTTTGTGTTATAAAAGAGGTGCTTGGATAAAAATAGAAGGCTGAAAGTTTGTGATGGAAAATTCCATCACAACTGCTGCAATTAGTCTTGTTCTTGTATAGGAGTGCCCCAAACAGCACTGCTAAGTCACAAACTTGTTTTGAAGATTGCTCATTAAACCAAAACTAAAATAATCATTATTGTGTAACTTTTATTTCAGTTAGGCATTTTGAACCTAGACTACACTTGTCTAGTAAGCAAATGCAGCAGACCTGAAAGTTGAGTACAAGAGTTCTGAGGATGCAATACATTTCCAGGGAGGTGCACTGCTTTCTTTTCATTCTGTTTTTATTCTCCAATGCACAGGTGCCTTGACCCAAGCCATTCGCAATTTTGCAAAAAGCCTTGAAGGTTGGCTTTCAAATGCCATGAACAATATTCCACAGAGGATGATACAAACCAAGGTAGATGAAACTTGAAGTACTATTCCTTACAGTGGCGGAACAAGTGGGCAATAGCATCTAAAAAGGAGAAGCGTTTGAACTTCAATGCTAAATTTCATGTTTAGCATCAAGCATCAAATAATGGGAGAGGAAATAATATTATTTGATCTGCTACATGGTATAATTCAGATATGAGGACTCATTCATACACACTATTAAAATGAAAGTCAAGACTCAATGTGTAGAATTAATCTGTCAACATTTAAAAATAATAAATTTCTCCGTAGGTTGCCGCTGTAAGTGCCTTTGCCCAGACTCTGCGAAGATACACATCTCTTAATCACCTGGCTCAAGCAGCTCGTGCTGTGCTTCAAAATACTTCTCAAATCAACCAGATGCTCAATGATCTGAACCGTGTTGATTTTGCCAATGTTCAGGTAAAATTTAGCTTTGTACAGCAGGGGGTTTTTAAGTGTTATTTCTTCTGTGATTTTGAACATCATAGTCAGGCGTCGTTCTGTCAAGAAAGTCGAGTGCTAATATTTTACTCATTCATAAACGTAGTGACTCAATCCAAATGTGACAGCATATGCTTTAGGGAGAGCTCAGAACCATTACCTGTTTTCCATTTGCTCTTTTGAAATGCACATATTCTTCCAACATCTATGCAAATGTAGAGCAAATACTTTCTGAGAATGGGTACTATGAATCGTGTCTTACTAAGAGCAAAAATGATATTTTAGGATTAGGTCTCAGTAGTGTATCTTCTAAATGTCTCCTACAATTGTTACATGCATAGCATTTTCAGTAGAGACTGTCTCCATTGTTTAAAATCCCATACATAATTATGTTTTTTCTATGTGCTCCTGCCTTAATTTACAAGATCTACTGAATAGTGGATTAGATTAGTATGGTTAGAACCTATAGAGCATAAATTCATGTTTTTACTGAGCTTAATTTCTCTACAGGTTTTTTGTTTGTCTGAGGAAAAATACTTTTGTCCCTTTGGCCAGTAAAGTGAAAGGTTTCAGATTCCTGGTAGTTGTCTGTTTCTCTTCATTGTGAAGGAGTGTTTAATGTATTTGTTAACACACTTAACAGAAATCTAGTCAAGAGATCTTGACCAAAGGTATAATATATTAAGTACAGTAATATGTTGATATGGATACAGATTCTGTGAATGAGATGTTAACTTGGCACATGACAACTAGAGTTTAAATGGAAATGGCTTGCAGTTACTGAGTTGTCATTTTTTTCTCATTTTCTGAATTGAACAGTTAGCTTTATTTAAACTCGGTAACACTGACTAAATTGCTGATTACTGTATGCATAGTGTGTTTCTCCACTTGTGTGCAGCTTATGTTGTCTTTAAGTAATGTGTAATCTATCTCTGAGTCTCGAGTCAGCAAACAATCCTTGTTTGCATACAAAGTTTATTTTATAAAATGATGTAACAGGATTTGTCTTTAAGCTTAACTTCTTCAGAACAAAAGGAATGTTGCACTTGATTTCTCGCTGCTTATTTTATTACTTTAGTCCCCTGCATTTGACTCTTCTTCCTGGTTGCCCTGCCTGAAATCCCAGAAAAAAATTACAAGACACGAGTATTTCAGTAGAAAAATTACCGAAGTAGGAGCCTTTTGCCTTTCTTCACAAATAAATGTGGGAAATGTGAAACTTTTGTTTGTTTACATTGTTTGTTCTAATTCCTTAATTTGATGTCTGCTCTTTTATGCTATGCTTTTCCCACCTATTTGCTTTCAACAAAATTACAACAGACATAAAATAAAAAACCACTTCTTAGTTTGTCTAGTAAGTAGGTCCAATCTYCTCCATCCATTGAGCAGCTTAACCTTTGAGATACAATTACATTGTGTGCTTTGGGTTATGTATTGTCAATTCAAGAGCTGCCATGTGCTGTAACAGGAGCAGGCTTCCTGGGTGTGCCAGTGTGATGACAACATGGTTCAGAGACTCGAAACAGATTTCAAGATGACTCTTCAACAGCAGAGCACTCTGGAGCAGTGGGCTGCCTGGCTTGATAATGTAATGATGCAAGCATTGAAACCATATGAAGGAAGACCCAGCTTTCCTAAAGCAGCACGGCAGTTTCTGTTAAAATGGTCTTTCTACAGGTAGTATTTAATAGATTTTAAAGCATTCTAACTATTCTGTTAATTGATGAATTGTGCATTGTGCTGAAGTTGACAAATCTAATATCAATAAGTGGCTTGGTACATCATGAAAAACGTGGGGGTTTTTTCAGAGGACTGCTGTTATTAACTKTGAACTCAGGGATATCAGCAGATGAACAGGGACTTAAGTGACCCTTGTTTATTGTTTCAAAGGCCATCTGAAAATGAATGCAGGCGTAATTTTGTCCAGAGTTTGAAACAKATTATGAATTGTTTTGGTTAAAAACCTATGCAGTTATTAAGTCACTGCTTTTAGTATTACTTATTAAAACATTGTGGCATCAATGGTTATTAGATAAGAAAGGCAGAAACTGTTTTTAATATGTGAAAAGAATATTAAGACAAGCATTCCATGTTAGTTGCTTATTGAAACAGTTATCAGAGTAAACCTTGTTCTTTGAACCTGACTGTAGCAACTGCTTGCTGAAGATACGAAGATATAATGTGATATAACATGTACACTTGTGTGTACAAGTCTATTGTTTTTGAATTTTAAGTTTCAAAGCTTTTTAAATTTTGGCAATTAAAAGCGTTGCCCTGGAAAGATTGACACAACAGACACTATTTAAGCAATACTTTCTTTAAAATCAAAGTTTTCTTAACATTTTAGTGGTTTATGTTTTCAACAAAGTTTCTTTCAAGTTAAGTTTTACACTTGCTCAATAAGTGGTAGTTATGCACAGGTCAATACCAAAACCAAACCAGTCTGGTTATTTTTTATGTGGTGTCCAACATTACCTTCAGAGAAAGGAGAGAAGCAAATGATTCCCCTTTCCTGGTYATCCCTTTAAATCAGACATCTGAGGACAATGTTGCTTTTGAGAATGCTGGTTTTGAGGTGAAAATGTCTGTCTGCGTGGATAAATGTTAAAATGGCTGTGGCATACAATACATAAACATATATATATTTTTTATTTTCAAATAGCTCAATGGTGATTCGGGATTTAACCTTGCGCAGTGCTGCTAGCTTTGGCTCTTTTCACCTGATCCGCTTGCTTTACGATGAATACATGTTTTACTTAGTAGAGCATCGTGTTGCTCAGGCAACAGGAGAGACACCTATTGCAGTTATGGGAGAGGTAAGATAATATGTAAGAGACTAAACTGGTAGATTTAGTGATGAGCTGGAGAAAGTGGGTTTTTTTTGCACATTTTTAAGTGTGTGTGTAGAATGGTGAGATGTTCCGCAGTATTACAACAGACTGAGTAGCAAATACATACAGTGGCTTCAGACTTGTTTCACTGGTTCATTGTAAGAGTACTAAAATCACTTCAAGTTCTTAAAATAAATTATTTCTAAGTGAACTTGCTCTTCTACTAATCTGCACACAGACTCGTGTGCAGTTTGAAAAACGTTGATCAACCTACAAGCATTTTCCACTATTTGAGACCCAAATATTTTATGTGAAAATAAAAAAGAGCATAGTAACAGGAGAATGTTACTTCTGTGGACCTGTTTGCATGCATTTGCACAAATAATTTCCACACAAATGTATACCCTCTTTGACATAAGAAGGCTGGTTTACATGCAGAATTTTGGCTGGTACAGGCCTGTTCACATACCAGCACAGACATATGTAGAGGTTTGCAACACATTTTATTTTCATACAGTTGTTTCAAAGACTGTTGGTTTAAAAAGCAGATTTAGAGTCTTAAAATTCATAAATATTTTTCTATACTCAGCTATGGCATCTGCAAGGCAAAGTTTCTCTTACACCTCTTCTTTTCAGTAGTTCATCTGACCTTTTATTTGGAGTGAGACAGTCAGAAAAGCATGAACAGTTCCCAAAGAATAATGCTTCAAAGGTGCTGGAAAATGGATCTATTTGGAAATATGCTAAATCATTAATAGGACAGATTTTGTTATATTTTTACACTTGCAAGTCACTCTTATTATGTTCTGTGTTACCTATAAATTACAGGTAATTTTTCTAGTTGAGTTGTCATTCTTCCTACAAGATATATTGATAGACTTACTAAATATTATAAAGATATTATATCCTCTCAAGAGAAGTTGGGAAATGTCTCAGCTTGCCTTGTCAAATTATTTTATATCATGTGTCATGACATGTTTCAGAAAAATAATGTTTCTACTTAGTAGAAACACCCACCATCAGTATACAGGATGCTCTTACATTTCTTGCCTTACATTTGCAGAAAGTACTACACAAATATGCAGTTACTGCATTCTCATTGTCTCAGCAGACTTTGTGTGTTAGACATAAATGTAGCATAGGGACTTGTAAAAAGTTTATCAGACTGAAGAGGGAAATACTATGAGGAAGTAAGTATTGCAAAATTTTTGGAGGTGAGGGGGAGAATAGAAGTAATGCATGAAATGCATGTCTTCTTATGTTTCTGTGTATTCAATGGCTGAAATAAAATGAGGAAGATTACAGTCCAACAAGCACTGTAAAAAAAACAGTATAAACTGGTTGCAGCTGAGAAAAGCACTCTCCTACTTCTCCCTTCCTCTTCTTCCACCCTTGGACACAGGTGTTGGCAAAATTCTTCTGGAAAAGACTGGTATCATCATTTGTCGTTAGAAATGTATCTGTCTAAACAATGTGCTTTTCATTGGATACCCATTGGTAGCATTTTACTCTTCCAAATTTTACACAAGAGAAATGGAGGAAGGAAAGGGAAGAAGGTTTCTAACTTATATGCAGCTTCTATTACAAGGTTTGGATTTTGTTGTAAATCAGGTATCAGGTTATAAACCCTTTCTCAGCAGTGCCTTTCATTTGTCTTACAGGTAGGTTAACAACACTGTGACATACTTCATTTTTGTTCCAGCACAATTAAAATGGTGCCTGGGAAATTTTAAAGAGAGTTTTTTGTTACAATGTTGGCAGTTCAGAACGAATATCCAATATAATTTATGGCTTTATAAAACAGAGAAATAGCTCACTTCAAATAACAAAGACCCTGAGGAAGCAATCTTTAAAAAAGGTTATACTTCTCCATTCTTATTTTTGAGGGTTTACTTAGTGATAATTGTCTTAATAAGCACAAGACTGAAATGGAATGGGAAATTACTCTGCTGTGGATGTGGCTGCAGCTAAGATCATGGATTTGAATGAATGCAACCATAAAACCAGTGGAGCACAGATTTCCTACATCATAGATAAGTCCACATTTGCTTAAGACTGTGTCCATTTTTTTTATTGTTTATTTTACAGTTTGGTGATTTAAATGCTGTGTCCCCTGGAAATATGGATAAAGGTAAGCATTTTAGTATCTCCAGGGTATAATTCTGTGTAGAGCTAATGTATCTCTGAGCAAAATAGATCCTTGTGTTTTAAAAACACAGTCAAACAGAACTTAGAGCTGTATCATCCTTTAAAGTACATGTATATGCTGTATGGATACATTGATATAATACAATAGCTATGTATGTAATATGTCACATGTAATGATGACAGGAATACTGTAGGTTTGTTTTACAATAAGAATATTTTAAAGATGTTTATTATCGTCACAAAGAAATATTCCAATTTTAATGCAAATTTTGTTATATCTAATAGGGTGGAGGAGGGTAACAGCTGTGGGAAGAAAGACAGAGTATGCTCAGGGATATTTAACTTCAGTGAATGTTTTGCCAAGTCAAGAAGCAGAATTGTCTGCGAGTAGTCAGGGAGAAATTAGTTTTTTACATTCTCTTCATGCCCTATTTTGGCATACATTCTTATACTGACTACTTGAATGATTTGGGGTGACCTCAGAACACTCAACTAGTGAGTACAAGAATGTTCGTCAAAATTTGGGGTCAAGTGACCACAAGTCTCCTCACCTCAGTTTCCCTATCTGTACCTAAAAGTAACAACTCTTGTTCATCATGTTTAGGAAACGAGGTGTTTTCCAGTATGAAGTTAACATTGTTTGTTAGACCTTTTGAGATTGCCGTTGTTTTTCTCCACATCAAAAGCGTGTAGCTCAAGCGATCAAACCTGAATCTGTTTATCTGTTTGAGATAACAGTTGACTTCTTTCCATTAAAATCTTAATTTTCAGTTTGTGCTTTATCAGATTGCTCCCCCTGTGTTTCAACTATTGCTTACAAAATAAAGAGTTTTGTGTTAGGAACTTCTCACTTTGTGGTAGTTACATGCTGGTTTCTTTGTGCAGACGAGGGCAGCGAAGTTGAAAGTGAAATGGATGAAGAGCTGGATGAAAGTGGAGAGCCACAAGCTAAGAGGGAGAAAACTGAGCTAAACCAGGCATTCCAGGTGGGCTGCATGCAGCCAGTGCTCGAGAGTGGAGTACAGCAGAACCTCCTGAACCCAATCCATAATGAGCACATTGTTGCAACTACTCAGACTATCAGACAATGCAGTGCTACTGGAAATACATATACTGCAGTCTAATGGGAAACCTCCCCTGGCCTCCAACACACACCCCATTGCATTAGCTGTTTAGTTTTAACATGAAAAAGGAAAAAAAGAAAAAAAAAGTAAGTCCGAAGGTTGACTGTTGTCAAATGTAACTGTTCTGATCATTATTTTGTTGGAGTTGTTAAATGGAATGGGTGTACGTATTTTGCCAGGCCTGGTTAGAAATGAAAAAGAATTTTTGTAAACGAGATCATTTCACATTGGCCACTCAATATGAAGAGGTTTCTTTGTATCAAATGCAAGGAAGATTTTTGCAAAGTTTAATGTTGATGTTTTGTCCTCGTATAATAATTTAATTTTTTTTTCATAGTTTAAAAAAATATTTTAATGTTAATTATTAGTTATTATGCTGATTTCATATAGATAGGTTTTTAATTAGATGCACTTCTGTGAAATATCAAAAGAACTATTTTCTTTGATTTACACTGGAGGCATACTTATTGACAGCAGATGTATCAAATTTGTTATTAAAGGTGCTTTTCATCGTACTACGAGAAGACACTATTTTGATAAAATTGTGAGTATTCAGGGGGATTTTTTTGTAATAATGCTGGAGGGTTGAGAAGATCTCCTAGTTTCTTCCTGTGAGGAAGAAGCTGTTTAAATGATGGAATTGTATTAGAATGTGGTAATCTGTATGGCATAAATGTACCTAATTATCTGAACATGATGTAAACAATGCAAGCTTCATTTAAAATCAACAGTTTCAGATATTATTTGCATACCAGTTCCTCTSTTTTGAAGACTACTGATTCTATATGTGAGGCCACTGAACAGATGCTTTTGATTGTTCAGTGGCACTGTAGTTGTTAGAAACTGAAACTAAAATGGAAGTGACTTGATTATTGTTAATTTTAAGTGTATGTGCTACTTATGCTGAACTGGACATACAGGAAAACATTCCATTTGGATGACTTTCTTCTATTCCAGGTCTTTTCCTACTAGTGGTTCAATCTGCTGCTCTTAGAAAAGATGATTTATAGAATGCAAGGAATGTAGCAACCTGCATCATTTTCCTTTCAAAAGCATTTCCTTGTTGTTAAAGTGGATTTAAATTTTTACAAAAATTAGACAAGGCAGTGTAACTGGCACACCTCACTTGWACTTATTCCCAATTGTGTAGAATTTGAATAGGTGGCTAGATGGACCATTGCCATTTAAGAATGTACATCAGGGATCATTGTACCTCGGCTATTACATGGTGCCTTAAACAGAACTGAAGCTAAGACTTAGTACTTTTTGTTATTCTTAACTCTTAAATTCATTCAACAAGGTGTGCCTGTCATTTTCAAATTCCCTAAGAAGTAAGGACAGGTTACACAGCCTTCAAAAGTATAAAAGGATTTTTTTATTATTAAATGATTTTAATATCCCTCTTAGAATGACAATAGACCTATTTTTTCTCGTTTCTAGCTGGATTTCACTTTAATAGAAATAAAATTTGCTTGGGAATTTGGAAAGCAAAACTAGCTTTAATACCAACTTCAAATGTCAAAATAGATTGACCATAGTCCCAAGCATGATTATATATTTTCTAAACCCTTGCCTACTTTTAATTTTAAAAACTAAAAAGAAATAAATGAGCAGGTACATAATGCAGTGCATGTTTTCAATTTCTATATTTTGTGGTGTATCAGCCAGATATAACATTTTAATGGTTAAATAATATCAGTTTATAGAGACCATATTAATTGACATTAAAGAACTCAAGTTTTTCTTCACAAACATTTCATCATGCAGACACATGAATTTGCTACACTGAAGTAGTGGAATTAAATAAGAAAAAAAAAAAAAAAAAAAAAAAAATCAACTTTACAGGAAAGACTGTGTAAAAAAATTAGGATTCTTTTATTCTGGTTTATCTAGTGTGTCTGAAAATGACTCTAAAGTCATATATACCAAATGAGAGAAGAGCATGTAAAATGGAAGTGTATTTATAGCAAACGAGTTTGTTGCTAGAGTTTACATGTGCTCCAAATACAGCTGCACATAAACTAAAATGTCCTAACATTATTGGTGCACAAAATAAATTTTAATCCCTTTGCAGAATTGTGAACCCATCCAGCTCATTCTGTGTAGGCATAATTCCTGCTAATGTCAGTAGATGGCTTTTGCCTCAGAAAAAAGTAAAAGTGAGGTTTATATTCATTATTTCTAAACTCATAAATGCACTGAATCTTGTTATAGATTTTGTTGTCACATATATCGCTCAGTGTGTCCTGATTTTTCCTTAGAAATCAGCACATCTGTACCCTTCACCAAAAATGCTAAAACTAAGCTGTGATAAATATTTACTCCCCTTCATTGTGCATTATAAGATGTTTACAAGTAAAATAAAGTGAAATAATTCAACTTTTTTTTCATTTTCAGCTTTCTTTTAATGCTGTAGTAACAGTTTTAATTTTTGTGTTCGTTTGTGTTTTCTTATTTTTATTCTTTCTTGGTTTAATGTTGAATTTGTTGTTGCTGAGAAAAGAGTACAATTGTAAAAGGTAAATCTAGTTTGCTAAATACGGTGGGACTTGAGCATCTTTCATTATTTAGCTCTCTACTCCACTCAGTTGTTAACTGTCATAAAGTGAAAAAMAAAACTAAACAAAAACGTGAGTGCAAAAAAAATGTAATGCATTTCGTGGCTTCTAAAAGCAATCAATTATCAAGACAAATTGGAACTTTTCAAAGGTTCAGAAAACTGACTGGAGTCCGTGTTCTTACGCTTAAATCCTAAAGATTTTACGAGATATTTCTAGAGCAACTATCTTACTGTGTTGTAAACTTAGGAGATTAGGGGGGTCTTTTGTTTCGCTTTTTTTTTTTTACTGAAGTTTCAATCAAACACTTAGATAAAACATTTTGCACACTCTTGCTGTTGGATAGCTGGGTTGTGGTAGTGGTTGAAGTAGAGATTTGCGGATACCTCAGTGTGTATTCTGTAATTTGTAGGGTGGGGGCTGCAGTGCCACACCAGCTCTGAACTCTGCTGTCAGTGCTCTGGAGAGGTGCAGTGTGTGTGCCCACAGGGTAGACATTATGAGAGTTTGACATGATTTATGTGTTTTATCTAATCTTGAAATGGAATCCAGAATCATTATTTTAGAGGCATTTCCCCCATTAGCACAAAGTAGCACAGTGGACAGTGTGGGGGAAGAGGTCTTGTTGGACTACCTTTTCAAAGCACAGGGCCCAATTTTCAAAAGTTTTCTGTTTGTTAAAGTGTTTTGTTACATTTTCATCTTTCTTGTGCTAAATTGGTTTTAAAGCATTTTTTTTTCTTTCCTTTTTCAGTTTTTTCCGCTTGTACTGTAGCATGCTCTAAGCACCTTCATTTTTTAAAAGTTCCATAAAAATTTGGAAAATAGATGTTAAATTATTTGCCTATAAAATGGTGATTTACAGCATTACTGCCTTTAGTTCAAAAAAAAAAAAAGAAAATAATGTTCTGTCATTCAGGAATGCATAGGTCTATATACAAATTTAATTTAAAGCGAGGTATTTTTAAATATCTGAAACACTTTTCGTTTTATCTTGTTTTCCCTAGGAGAAATGATCTGATATCTTTGTCATTCTCATCATTGACATCTGCACTGTTTAGGAAAAAAAGCATGTTAGAGATGCACTGCAATCCATTTTAATTCAGAATGCTTTTACAAAACAAAAAAACCACTGAGAGCCATAAATGTGCTGACAAAAACGCCAGATTTATTAGTAATATAACTGTACCACAATAATTACAGAGTTTAAAAAACAAATTTGAGAGAGCAAAATGAATTTCTGAAAATTGGGCCCTTGTCACACTAACAGGACATGCTCTTTGTATACAGTTTAAAGCAAATTGACAAATGGAATTCTAGTATCTCTGCTAATTTGTTTGGTGATTTAACACTGACAATAAAAACTGGAATAGAAGCATAAACACAGTGCTTAGTGCTAGTATTAGGAAATTAATTTGATATAATGCCTTGCATTAACCCTTTGAGCATTGTAAGTAACATGATGGGAACAAAGATTTTTAGATAATTTAACTAGTCCACTGAGCATATACTTTGAAATAGCTTATAGTGTTGTAATTTTTTTTTAATTATGTCTAAAGTAAATACTTGCATACAATATGGGGATTTTTTTGTATTAATAGGGGGCTAAGTAGATGTAGGCAAAATATTCATTGCCATTGATATGTACTGTG
This sequence comes from Mixornis gularis, assembly GCA_003546035.1. Lineage (NCBI taxonomy): Eukaryota > Metazoa > Chordata > Aves > Passeriformes > Timaliidae > Mixornis > Mixornis gularis. The sequence continues at coordinate 2,204,317 of QVAJ01000046.1, read as the reverse complement.
AAATATAAAACAGTACTTCAGCTCCCTGGTTTTCGTAACTGCATATATATACAAAGAAAATCAAACATGATTCTACAGATAGGAAGTTGTCTACTTTAAGATGCCTTTAGAAGATAAAGGTCTAGAAAATATATTCAGCTATTTTGAAAATTTCCTGAGATAGATTAGTATTGGAATACTCTGGTACTGTAAAAGAGAAATCTTTAGGATTAAAAGAAGGTTTAGTAATAATAAATTTTGCAGAATATTTGATGTGTTTGCATTGAAAATTTTTGGCAGTGTTTGTGAGAAACAGGAACAAAAAGTGCACAATTATGTTAATATTCCTTTTAAAACTCAGTCACTGCAATAATGACTAGCTAGAAGATGAAGGTATTTTATTAAATTTCACAGACAAGGGTGCAGTTTGGATGGCCCTTTTTGAATGTCAGAATTTTAAAAGCATCCTAGAAATTGCACGAGCAAATATTTTTCAAAGCCCCTTTGTTCTTACAATTACTGCTTACAAGAACAAGGGAACAAGTGTAGCAGCAAGTAAAGATTCTTTTAACTTAGAGATACTGATGCCACCTTACTAAGTGAGAATACAGTACATTTTCTACTGGTTTCTTGCAATATCAGTCAGCAAACACTAAAGCAGCTGAACTTATTTAAGTCTAGCTGAGGGCAAAGAAAAAGGGTATCATTTAAAGTTATTTAAGGGAATTATGTCAGTAGTATAGTGCAAGTAAGTTGTAAACACTTTTAGTCAGTTAATGCAAATTAATGCATAATTAATTAACATAAATGCAATACTCAAAGGGTTTTAATTTAACAACCTTTTTTATTCATAATTTACTGTAAATGCTTCTGAGTTTGCATGCCTTGATCATTGCTGCTAGTGATTTTATGTGCCAGTAGACCTGAGTTTAATTTACCAGTTTAACTAAGAAATAGTAAAAGCCACTTACAAAGTGACTGCCTAGTGTTTGTTTGAAGTAAAATATGCCTTAGTTTGAAAACGATCATTTTAACTCTTGGTTTATTCTGATTTTTTTTTTTCTCCTTTTCCTGTTGAAAAAAAATAAATTGGCATTTTGGGATTGGAAGCCCTGAGTAGTTAAATATTTGGTAAGAATTGTTCTTGGAGATTGCTCATTAAGGCTGAAATTCACTGTAGAAAACAAGGCCCAGAAAAAGCCTGTGGGCATCAAATGAGCCTCACTTAACACTAATTCAGGAGGATGTTCTTTGTATGTTCTTAAGCACTTTCTTGGTTGTGGTGCAAACATCTTACAGGAATTTTCAGTTCTAGATTAATTTCACTCTGAAATAATAAATGTCGTTTTAGGAGGAATTCAGACTTCAGAGGAACAACCTTGAATGGATTGGTTTTTAACAGGAACTCAGTTCTTTTGACTCACTGATACCAGCAAAAGCTTTTTACACAAAGAATATTTAATGGGTTCCCCAAGTAAAGTTTCCTTCCATACAATATTAAAGTGACTGCCTTGTATTTAAACATTAAATACCCATCTTAAAGTAACCCAGTTAAGCAATTAAAAATATGTTGGGAAAATATCACTTTGTACCAAAGCAAGTTGCCCATTTCCACTCATACCCACTGAAAATTTGGATTTACAGTTAATAACCAATGAGGCTGTTAAAGAAACTTTGAGTGCCTTTCAAAAACTTGGAAAATTGTGCCTGAGGTGGTAAACTTTAATTAGGTTAATTCTAGAGCTACCAATCAGTAATTTTATCATCACTCAGGGCTTTCTTACCTTCTAGGAAACTTCCCTTGTTGCATTTATTTTATACTGTATTTTTTTTAAGTGCCATCATTTAAATTTCACTTAGTAAGTGGCAGATTACATTATCCAGTCCCACAGCACAGAAACATCATAACACTAGGACATATTCAAACTCTTTTATTTTCCAGTTGACTGAATATATTATGTAAATGAGGTAAGCAACTTTTTGTAGATTGTATGTGTGAGATAATGTAATGTTCTTTTCCAGTTTTTGGGCTACCGTTGAATATACTTTTTAATTATTTAAAGAAGACATCTTTACAGAATAACGTGATGGTTTTTTTTGTATAATGTATTTGATTTTGTAAATACGTATTTCCTGATGTGATTTTTGTGACAAATGCTAAATCTTTTAGTATATAATGTCCTCTCAAAACTGGCAGGAGCTAAATAATAGTTTGTTGGCAATTTGTATTGTGTACTGTACAATAACTGGGGACCTTTTATAATTATAAAAATATATATTAACTTTTAGTGTGTTGTATAAAAAAATGACTGGAACATACTAAAGACAGTAGGATTTTTCTGAATATTTCAGACTTGAACTCAGGCTAGCTTTCTTGTGTTTTTCAAAACAAAATTGTGTCTTGTCTTTTAAAATCAATAAATTTGTTTTCTTGTTACAAACACATCTGAATGGCTTCACTTTTTATATAGCTAGATATTTTGGACTGTTGTACTGTTGATTTTGAGAGAAAAATCATTGCACCTACACTTTTGAAATAAGACGACATTTTTTTACTTAACAACAACAGAACTAAGTAAGAGGTGCCTCTCAGATGGCAAAAAAACCCCAAGTGTTTTGAATCACAAAACTGCTAGGGTTGGAAGGAACCTCTGAAGATCATCTAATCCAGCCCACCCTGCCAAGGCAGAGTCACTAGGAAGTGTCAGTTCAACTGAGTTGCTGCGATATTCCCAGTAAATAGAGATTATAATGTAGTTACTCATTTCAATGTTAACAGTAATTCCCCATTACAGATTCCTGTAATTAACAGCTAACATGGAGAGGCATGCAGACTTTGGCCTCCACTAATTAGTGGCGTCAGTTTGGTACCAGCAGAAACCTACTTCTGCAATTTTTGCTGTAAATATTCTGCAGTATGCTAGTGTGTTAGATGTTTTGACAATTTCACAAACCATAGTTGAAGGCCTTATCTTACCACTTCACATGTTCTGTGGGTCTCTAGTATGTGTTGCAGGCACTGTACATGTTTCATATTATATTTCATATAAAGAAATGTTAAATTTTATTTTAATGGGGAGGGCCCACCAAGTAATAGATGCCAGAACATCAAAATAACAATTGTATACCGAGATTAAAACAGGTATTTCACACAAAACTCTGGTAAAGGTAGAAGAGTTGCAACCCTAGAGCTTGCTTTTCTCAGGATGTTCAGCCATAAATTATGGTCCACTTTAATTTCAAATAAAGAACAAAAGCTTAGTACAGTACAATACTGGTCCCTGCATTGCATCCTACCTTACAAGGCTACAGCTACACCAGGGACCAGTTGCAGCTGAAGAGTTGGGGAATTGTCAAGGTTGGAAAAGAGCTCCAAGATCACACTCCAGTTGTCCCCTCAGCACTACCCCTGTCACCCATAAACCTTCAAACCACATCACCAGACCCAGATGCCTCTTGAACACCTCCAGGGACAGTCCATCACTTCTGTGGGCAAACTGTTCCAATCTCTGACCACCCTAACAGGGAAAAAAAATTCTGATATCAGAATTTCCCCTATCTCAGCTTCAGGTCATTTCCTCCTGTCCTCTCACTGCAAGCAGCAGAAGAGATCAGCCCTCACCCCACTGCAGCCTCCCTTCCGGCAGTTGTAGGGAGTAATGAGGTCCACTCTGAGGCTCCTCAAGACTAAACAAACCCAGCTCTCACAAGTGTTCCTCATATGACCCATTCTAAAGCTTTCATGAGCTGTGTTGTCCTTCTCTGGGCATGCTCCAGGAACTCAGTGTCTGTTTCAAAGTGAGGGGCCCAGAACTGAGCACAGGATTTGAGGTGTGGCCTCACCAGTGCCCAGCACAGGGGGACAATCCCTGCCCTGCTCCTGCTGGCCACACCATTGCTGGGACAGCCCAGGRTGCCATTGGCCTTCTTGGCCACCTGGGCACTGCTGGCTCCTGYTCAGTCACTGTCACCAGCACCCCCAGGTCCTTTTCCTGTGGGCAGCTTTCCAGCCACTCTGCCCCAGCCTGTGGCCCTGCCTGGGGTTGTTGTGAGCCAAGGGCAGGAGCCAGCCCTGGGCCTTGTTGAACCTCCCACCGTTGGCCTCAGCCCATGATCCAGCCTGTCCAGATCCCTCTGCAGAGCCTTCCTGCCCTCCAGCAGATCAACACTCCCACCCAGCTTGGTGTCACCTGCAAAGTGACTGAGGGGACACTCAATTGCAACTCCCAGATAACTGGTAAAGATGTTAAACATGACTATCCCCAAAAAGAGCCCTGGGGAACACCATTGCTGACTGGCCACCAACTCGATTTAGTTCCCTTCACCACCTCTCTCTGGGTCCACCCATCCTGGAAGATTTTTACCCATGGAATAGTCCACTCATCCAAGCCACAAGCAGTTTTTCTAGGAGGATTCTGTGGGAGATGGTGTCAAATGATTTACTGAAGTCTAGATGGACAGCATACACAGCCTTCCCCTCATCTACTAAGCAGGTCGCTTTGTCATAGAAGATCAGGTTGGTCAAGCAGGACCTGCCTTTTGCAAATCCATGTTTGCTGGGTTTGATCCCTTGGTTGCCCTGCACATGCCATGTAATGGGCTTCCAAAGCCTTGCCCAGAACTGAGCTAAGACTGACAGTGACAGCCCTGTAGTTCCCAGGATCATCCTTCCAACCCTTCTTGCAGAGGGGCATTGTGATTGCTGATTTCCAGTCTCCTGAAACTTTGACAGTAACCAGGACTGCTGGTACATGATTGAGAGTGATTTGGCAAGTTGTTTTACCAGTTCCCTCATTACTCTGGGTCACCAGTACCCACAGACTTGTGTCTAACTGGCACAGCATGTCACTAACCATTTCCTTCTGGATTATGGGGGCTTCAGTTATCTTCCTAATCACCAATTTCCAGCTCTGGTAATTTCTTGAGCTGGGTATCCCAAAGACAAGAGGGAATGATATTAAAGACCAAGGCAAAGAAGGCATTAAGTACCTCTGCCTTTTCCTCATGCCCTGTCACAGTACACTACCCTCTGCATTCCACACTTGAAGATACTCCTTGACCCTCCTTTTGCTATCATTGCATTTATACAAACTTATTTTATTGTCTTAAATCAAGTTCTAGTAGCACCCTCTAATCTTCTCCCCACATGATGTTGCAGCATCCTTACAGTCCTCTTAAGTGTTTTGACCCTCCTTCCAGAGATGATAGATTCTCTTTTTTTCTCCAAGTTCTCTTTAACCAGGCTGGTCTTTTTTTCCTGATGACTTGTCTTTCTAGACAAGGGGACAGCCTGATCCTGAATATTTAATAACTCCTTTTTAAAGCACATCCAGCCTTCCTGGACTCCTTTGTCCTTCAGGACTGACTGCAAAGAGACTCTATCAATCAATGTCCTAAACAGGCCAAAGTCTGCTAGATGGAAGTCCAAGGTGCAAATTCTGCTGGTGCCCCTCCTTAATCCACCAGTACTGAAAACTCTGATATTTCATGGTCCTTCTGCCCAAGACAGCCACCAACCATCACATCACCCACAAGTCCTTGGCGCGTTGTCATGGTTTAAGCCCACCCAGCAGCCAAGCCCCAGGCAGCCACCTGCTCACTCCCCCACCAGTTGGATCAGGGAGAGAATTGGAAGGGTAAATGCCAGAAAACTTGTGGGCTGAGATGAAGACAGTTAAATAGGGGAAGCAAAAGACATGCACACAATCCAAGCAGAATCACTTACATTTTAAGCCATGGTGCCACATGGTCTAGAATATCCCTTTGGTCAGTTGGGGTCACCTGTCCTGGCTGTGTCTCCTCCCAGGCACCCCCAGTCCCCTCCCCAGTGTGGCAGTACCAAAAGCAGAAAAGGCCTTGGGTCTGTGCAAGCCCTGCTCAGCAGTAACAAAAAACATCTCTGTGTTATCAACCCTGCGTTCAGCACAAATCCAAAACACCCTGCCAGCCACTGTGAAGAAAGTTAACTCTACCCCTGCCAAAACGAACACATACACAAAAAAACAGATCTAGCAGGGCATCTCCTCTGGTAGGCTCTTTCACCACCTGTGTCAAGTTACCTTCCACACACTCCAAGAACTCCCTGTTTTGCTGTCTCTGTGCCATGTTCTATTTCTAGCAGACATTTGGCAAGCTGAACTCATACACACACAAAGGGGCAACCACGAGACTTCTGCCAGCCACTTGAAGAATGCTTCATCTGCCTGTTCATCCTGGCTGGGTGGTCTGGAACAGACTCCCACCATGACACTCACCCTGATGATCTTCCCCCTGTCTTACCATAGGTACTCAACCTTGTCATCTTCATCATAATCATCAATTTCAATACAATCAAATCACTCCCTAAGAGTGCTACCCCATGCTAGTCCATGTTTACAGAATACTCCTAATTGGTTTGCTAATTGAGATGAGGCTTCATTTTCTAGCAGGTGCCTTGCTGGGACTAAATAGGTTTTTTCTCTGACGCATACATGGGAAAATAATCTGCAGAGGGACATCTTCCCTAGAGGGATCACACACCAACCAACTCTTGATACAGCCAACACCTACATTACTCAGCTCTTTTCCACTGACAGTGCTACCAGGAAGAACCTGCAAAATTCAACCTCTGTTGCTGTTCATATTAAGGGAACTGATTTATTATGGAAGTTTCGTTCACAGTAACAGATCCACAGATCCAGACCTCTAAGTGTGAAGTACAGGTAAACTGTAGGAGCAACTTGAAAATACTGAGTATTGTAAGAAAACAGAAGTGTAAGAAAAGTAATAAAATATTTCTATTACTTCTGTGAGGTAATTGTCTGCACAATGTTATTGTCAGATAAGTAAGATACATTCTACATCGAGTTATTTTAAGTGTACTTAATTTGACTTACCTAAAGCATTCACTTTAATTATCTAAAATCACATAGAGCCTGCAGCAATCCAGTGTGCATCAGTTGTTTAATTCTGTATCAAGGTCCATGCCAAATAACACATGAAATATAAGCTGGTTATTTTTTTCACAAAAGCATCTGACCAAGGCAAGGAAAAAGAAGAAGAAACCTTGATCTATTTTTGGCACTGTTAAGAGTATGCTAGAGAGAGTTTTTATTCTGACTTGGTTCTGCTGGTCTCATTCAAAATTTTGCTAAATTCCACTGTCCGTGTACTTCCCAATACATCAAATAACCTGTCATGTAGGACTTTCCTGTACACAAACCAAAACAACCCCTTCTTGACTGAAATGTTCTACTGCTGACATTTTATTTTAAGTGTTTTATAAGCAAAATTGTTCTAGTAAAAGTAATTCTGTGTGTAGGCATTTGCCACAGGCACAGTGTACACAAGATCTGCTGCTGCTTTTAAGATCAGAGTTCATGACAGAGGTGATTGGTCAGCACTTGTTTAGGAACCTACTTGTTAGTAAAACAGACAAATTTTCAGAGATCTAAATGGAAGAGATATTAAAAAACTGCTGTCTCTATGCTCTGCAGCTGATGTTACCTTTCCCCACAATAAATGGTTTCCTGGCAGACCGTGTAAGAAACAGCTAACAAACTGCAAGAGGAACATGTTGAAGTTCCGATCACAAACTGTGTCGTTGCAACAACAGGCACTGAATTTACTGATCCATGTGAGTGACAAGGTGACTGTTGCTCAGAACAGCAGCAATCACTTCATCAGTTTATTTCCCTGGTCTTCAATGGTTTCCAATGCCAAAGAAAAAGTTAGACTTCCCTTCTTCCTCCAGTTTCACCCAATAAAGTCAAACAGCCAAAATCAAAAGGTGCAATAATTAAAATTGCAAGAAAATGGGACAGCCCTAATCATCATCACATAAATGAACATATTCCCTTCCTGTGAACCTCTTGGTGGACTATTCTGTGTGTCTTTGGGAAGCATAATTCTTCTATCTGCACACTTCACCTCCATCCACTTTTTATGGCAAATTCAAATCCATGCTTTACTGCACCAAGAGGTAGATGAAAAAAGCCTTGGTTTTGACAAACTTGCCATAATAACAACAATATCTATTCTGAATAATGTACCCCAATCAAGCTTTTTTCTTTTTTTCCTAATAAAAAGGATTTAATTGATTTAAATTTCCTTAAAGTGTGGGTGGACCTTTCTTTTTGTTAAAAATAAAAAAGTGGTCTAATAGGTAATCCATTATAGAAAAATCCTGTTGTGATGCCTGACAGGGAAAGAATTAGTCTCATTTAACACTACCAGATCTGATACCTTTAAACCCACTAAGCAGGACTGTAACTGCAGTTGCTCTCGACTTTAAAAGCAATGGAGCTCTGCAGAGACAACAGCCCAGCTGGGAAAGATTGTGACATTTAAACCCAATTATGCCTTACAACACAGGGCACGCCTGTGGAACAAATGCTGGTTGATCTGTTCTAGCATTCAATGTCAAAGCACAGCTTAACAATTATGTTTAATAGAACATATTGTTGCACCTCTAGACTTAACATTTGGTTTTTAGTAAAAAATATTTAATTTAGCAAGAGATATGGAAAACCTAGTCTTTATAGCATTAGTGACAAGCTCGTTGGTAGCATTAATTTGATACTAAGGATTTGCTGTCTTTGTTGATGGCCAATGAAAGACAAAACTGAATGAAAAACTGTTTTCCTATTATTTCTACAGATCAGTTTTGAAACCAAAATATTGTACACACAATAAAGCATTCACAGTAAGGTAGCAGTTTCAGGTGAGCAACATCTTGTATAGTGTTTAGAGTCAAATTTTGATGGAATTCACCATATGAAGGATATGGTTGTGACTTGTTTGAGCAATAACCCTTGACGTTATTTCCTCACATTCTTGAATAACACCATAGTATAGACTGATGAAAATCTGGATAGGAAAATTACCAGAAATTACAAAGGCAGAACACAAATTATCACTTGGGGGTGTTTTTTTGTTTGTTTTGTTTCTGAGGGGTTTTTTTGCTGATTCACGTAACAATTCAACATGTGCATTAAAGGCTAAAAGGAATGATCAAAATTTCCTGTCTTCAGTAATCCAAGTTCACACTAGCTGTTGTTGTTCAGACTTTTAGGAATACATGTGAGTTTTTTCAGACACATTGGCTTCTTATTTGGTTTGATAATTGAAACTAATTTATGCCTCCAGAAAACACATTTTCCCAGTGTATGTTTCATAAGGGGCTGCAGTACAGAAATTATCTCAGAACTCTTCCCTGCATGTCCCCATTCCCCACTTCCTTCCTCAAAAACACACATATTTGGTTCAGGAAGCAAGCTTGGTACCTAACACTCACTCTTGCAGCTAAAAACTAGTGTATTGGAGCCACGGGCATATCGCTGCTCAGTGGTTTAGTGGTGGTGCCTGAAGTTGGAACCAAGGCTGCCAGCTGAAGCTGAATACCCATTGCCTGAAGTTGGCCTCTGCTGTTCATCTTTTATGTGCATCAGAAGCTGCTGGGGACTAGGTGGTCAGTGTCACACATCTACTGAGGTGAGGCAGTCATCCAGCAAAGATCCTGGTAAAAAAAAAAACCGATACTCTTCTGTCTCCTTGTATGTGTGAAAAAACTTACCCCTTCAAACTAGCCTTGCCACTGTCTTTTTAAGAGCATTGTGAGCCACATTTTGCTTGTTGCTCCACTTCATTAACAGTGTGTCATCAGGTTCTCACATCTAAGAGAGGTAAAATCTATCTGCCTGTCACTTTCCTGCTTATCCACTAGACTTCTACAACTCCTAGCTGGCATTTGCCCTGTATTTCAGCTACCTGTAGATACCTTCTTCTGTGCTAAACAAACGCAGTGTTGCCTTACCTGTATTTATTCAACCTTTCACTGCAGTAATGAATTTGACAGCCTGGAAATCACTGTTATTTGGACTAGGTGTTAATTAAGAGGCTGTGGAGTTGGCTTTGGGTGCAAGTAATCCTGCTGAGTGCTGAAGCACTGACTGTGTGCAGTGTGCTGTGCACCTGATGGCACATGCAGACAACTGTTCCTTCTTCATACAGGGGTAACACTAAATTCCCTCACAGAACACTCAGGAAGTTATTGTTATAGGTGAACCCTCTCAGCCATTAGTGCAAACAGAGGTTCAGCAACGTGTGCCATTTCTGCACATTTTGTGGCTAAAGAAGCTCAGAGGAACAATTCTCTGATGAACAATTCTCTGTGTAGCTGGAGATCGTCACACTGTACGGTCCTTTGAATGCAGTCAGAGAGGGCACATCTCCCTTTCCAGACAGGATAACGCATGTAACCATTTGGGTGCAGAGATTATTGACATACATGCTGCAAAATGTCTGGAAACACAGTGAGCTGAGGCCAACTTAAAACTGACACAGTACTTTTAAACCCAAGAGCACTCCTCAAATATTGATTAATTAACCTTCCTAGTGTAGTTTTGACACAGAGGCGTACATGCGAAATTAATTAACAGAGGTTTGGTTGTTGGGGTGGTTTTTTGGGTTTTGTTTTTTTTTTTTTTTTTCCCA
>QVAJ01000046.1:2132664-2193850 GCA_003546035.1 Mixornis gularis | reverse complement strand
TTTTTTCCCACGACGGGTACCACCCCCCGGAGGTGGCACTACCCATTTCCAACAAAAAACAGGCAGGCCGGGAAAAACTTTTATAGCAAAACAGCGACACCCACTGCTGGACATCACAGTTGCACCCGTAGGAAAACAGGAAAGGGGAAAACGCCAGGGAGGGAGAAGCCGAACTCCCAAGGGGTTCGCGAACCTTCTCCCTGCATCGCTGCCTCGAGCCTCAGGTTCTGGTCCCATCACAGGGCTGCCCCCAAGCGCCGTAGTCATTCAGCACGGAGACACGGACGGAGAGGGGAAGGGTCTCACGGAGTCACCGCCTCCTCGTCTCGCTGCCCCGCTGCCCCTGGGGACGGGCGGGGTCACGGCCGTGCTGTCTCCGCAGCCGCTGAAGCGTGAGGATGCTCCGCGCTAGGGAGGAGCTGCCGGCGGGGCTTCCAGCGCCGACCAGAATGTCCTGCAGCTGCAGAGAGGGGGGCGCGGACGTGACTGTGACACTCGGGTAGGTACGGAAGCCCCTCGGCTTTTTCTCTCCCGCATCGCCGTCCAGGGCGGGCTCTGCATCCCGCTCCTCCGCATCCCGCTCCGCCGGGAAGCAGCAGGTCCCTAAGGGCACTGGGCACTTGTTGCTGACGGCTCGGCGGGAAGAGGTGCTGTGGCCCACGGGCTGTCAGCACTGCACGGAGCCCCGGTGCGGTGCGAGAGGCTCCCGCCGTCTTCCCTCGGCTTCCCCCAGTGCCGGCGGTGCCCGTGAAACGGAGCCAGGGGCCGCCGGGGCCGCCTCTCTCCCGGGGTGCAGTGGCCTGGGGCTCAGCAGCGGCAGCCTTGGCCAGGCCGGGATCACTCCGGCCCTTGGGATACGTGGCTGTACGAGGCGTTTTGCTTGGTGCAGACATCGGTGCTACTGGCGAAGACCCAGCTGGAATTCCGGCGGAGGGTCAGGCCGGCAGCCGCTGGGAGCGCTGCCCCGGCTACCTGCGAGCTCAGCGGCGGGGAAGCGCTTCTCGGGTGTCGGGAGCAGCTTCGGGGGGGAAAAGTACAAGACTGGCGTGTCAGGATCGTTTCTTCTCCCTGTTCTTGAGTTTGTAACTTCAGGCAGGGATGGTCAGAAGAGGTCTTTTCCCCTTTACCTGAAGGACAGGGTCTTTTCTTGCTGTGAAGCCAAATGGGAGAGACAAAATAACCATCTGGAAGGGAAGGAAGTAATGGAAGCCAATCGGTAGTTGTATGAACATAACTACGCTTGTTTTTCTGCTACTGCTAGTTGGACTGCTGTGCTGAGACGGCAGCAGAGCACAGCAGTGCCTTGGGATGCACTGTGCTGCTTAGCCCTGAAGTAATTCTCTCTGGCTCTGCTATTTGTAGGTAGACTGGCTTATGATAAAGTTAAGGGATGTCTGCATGGACACCTTTACTGACTTTCTTGAAAGCAACCATTCTTTCAAATTCATGTCTTTACAGGGTAATGACACAGCTGAAATTTTAAAATTAAAACAATTGCTTGAATCTAGGTGGGGGGAAGATGGTGAAGAAAACGCCACCTGAAACTGGTGTATGTATAGAAAGTAGTTAGTGATGTGGATGAATGAGACCAATCTGGAGCTGCTCTAGACACACAGTGCTTGCTGTGGCTTTGGTTTTTCAAAATGGATCTCAGTAACTTCTGAAAGGATTGATGGAATAGATATTTTATAGTTGTGCTTGGGTTCTGGTCAGCAATGTAAATGAATCAGTGCTGGTACTGGCAAATAGGCTTGTGTTTTCAGTCATCTAACATGTCATTTAAGAAGGCATGAGTGACATAAACTGGGCACTAATCACAGCAGATACGGGCTTCTGTCTTGCACTGTTTACTTAGAAGACTGATCTGCAGTTACTGTTCTCTTGGTGTTTCCTTTTTTACACACATTCTTGCATGTGAAATACGTGCTGGAAGCAGAGAAAAATTCAAAGTTAACAATTTCTTGGTTTGGGGATTTTTTTTTTTTTAATATTAATGGAAAGGCTCTCATAGGACACAACCGAAAACTTTGATCGTATAATGTGGGTATATTGAGATCTTTGTGTCCAACAACACTGGGGTTTAGTTAATTAAACCACAATTGAAAGTTTTTGGATGAGGGTGCATCAGTGTTTCATTGTTGCTTAAAGAGAGGAACGCTGCAAACCTGTTTTGAGGTACAGGCTGTCTTCTGTTTTCTTTTCCTTTCACAAGAAGATGTTCAAGTTATGCCCTGTCAGAACCTATGGGTAATACAAAACTTTTTAATGCTCTCCAGTAGTTCAGCAACTTGGTGCTTGAATACTTTGTGTGTTAGGTAAGAGAAGTCTGCAAATAGCTAGATGGTACAACCTATTAGTAGTACTGCTAATTCAGTGTGTTTTTTCTAGCAGTAGTATCTGTTTATTAGAATGATCTTACTAATATTTGTATTTTCTCACCTAAGATGGGCAATTTTGCTGTGAAAAGTAAAACTTCTTTTACAAATATTGAACAGAATTGATCATACTCTAGTGCCTTATATAGGTGGTGGTTAGATATATGCTATTTAAGCAATAAAAGGAATTGACATAATTTGAAATCTTTTTTCCCCCTCCCTGCTTCACATTGAAATGATAAATATTAGTTTATTTTCAAACTTCCTATCTGAATCTGCGTCCCCAAACTATGTATTGGGTAAGTCTGGAAAAAAAATTAATTGTTGGACTCAATGATCTTAGAGCTCTTTTCCAACCTAAATGGTTTTGTCATTTAAGTAACAAAACCCCCAACAAAATGAAAAACTTCTAGCTTTCAAAACCATCTACTTTCTTTACCAATAAGAGAATATTTTGGGGAAATATTTTTATAGAGAATAAAGTGTGCACTTCTTATGTGTCTTTTTCAAGTGATAAGATACTCCTGGTCAAACTATCTGGTCAAAAATTAATCCCAGTTCAGACCCATCGAGACTGGATGTTGTTAAAGCACTCAGTCGATCTTCAGTTTTTATACTTCATGTATCGCTGCTGCATTTTGTCTGAATCTTTTGTGTTATTGTCTGTAATTTAATAATAGTAATTAAATATAGATCTAACTAGGAATGTAGACACATTGCATTGCATAATATAGAGTATACAGTTTATTACTGCTAGTCAGAGGGATTTTAAAGTCTAACAAGTGAGTGGGTTGGGGTTGTGCTGTGGGTGATTGGCTGCTGGACTTTGTGCTCCTGACTTGCAGTTGTTGGTAAGAATTCTACCAGCTCAGGCCTTAAACACTTTACCCTTCAAGTGGATGCATCTGGGGCAATACAGGGTCTACAGTCAAGGGATGTAACTACAACCACTCTGATACCCAGAAAGGAACCCTGAAGCAATAGTTTCTCCTTAAGTGGAATAACTGGCTCCTGCAAAAACTGGCAAATAAATACATGATGTTAAAACAAGGAAGAAGGTGTCACTATGCTTTATCAGACGATGGACCTGTTTCAGGTGTGGGACAAGAGAAAGCAAGAATCTCCACAGTGCAGAATTCATTTATGTGGAGAAAGAAGAAACACTGGACTTTCTCAAGTACAGGTGCCACAGGCTGCATGTGAGTTACTTCTGAGTGTGGTGCAGAGGGACCAGCTCTGAGCTGGAGCTGCAGTGGTTATGAAGGAGCATCCATCAGGAAGACTGGATTCTGGTGAGCTGTGAACCCAAGGAGAGCTGCAGACTCTTGTGCCTCTTGAGGCCTCTTGTGGAGGAGAGGTATTGTCAGTATGGATCAGATTTTGGTCCAAATTCCTGTCTGGGACAGTTCATCACCACTGATTTGGAAATGAAAATACAATATGCAAAACACCTCTTGAGAGGTAGGCAGCTGCTGCTAAGAGGACCTTCAGTCAAAACATTTTAATGGGTGCTGAACAGAAGAAGTCCTACTGTCTGACAGTACATTGCTTTGGGATGTGATACTAAAAATGTAATTTATAACTGGTTTATGGAATGATCGTAACAGAATTGCAAAAGTTCTGGTAAAAACAGTGAGAACTTCTCAGAAGAAAGTAGAATATTGTTGTCCAGAGAGTGTTGCCTGAAGGCCAAGAGAAGATCCAGGGCTGCAGCCTACTTGGATCTAAGGAAGCTTAAGAACAGATTGCAGTGTCCTAAGATGCAAATATAGTCATGTGGTGGTGTTCTCCAGGGCTGCTAGGCTCTTGGATTCCCTRTCCTGTGCAAACTGGTATATATAAACAGACCTTGGTGATCTTAAACTGAGACCAGTGAAGTTATTGAAACGTTCAGGGTGGGGCACAGCAGCTCTAACTCAGTTATACTTGTGCTTAATTGCTCTGAAAGATCCTTAGCTACAGCTTGTCTGAAGTATTTTTTTTCCACCTTATCTGACAAAAGAAGCTTTCTTGAATACTTTTACAAGCCTGGTATAGAATCCTTGGAATCTTGTAGTGGTTTTGGTTTCTTCTGTTGATTAATTATTGTAATTTGTTTGTCCCTTACAAGTATCAAGGATATAAACATAGACAGGATTTAAGCTTCTAAAGAAAAAAACACATCCAGCTTTGCTGTACCTAGCAGAAATAGATAATATTGTGCTCACTCATGGCAATTTTAATATGAAACAAAGTTTAGATCTGTTGAAGCTGAAAAGAACCAACAGCTAACAGCTGCAGAACCCATGTATTTCTGCATCAAAGTGCAAATTCTGGACAAAAGCCTATTATTACACCAGCTCTTCATTCATTTTTTTGTTTTGCCTGAGGTTACTAGGAAAGACAAAATCCCTGATACCTTTTTAAGAAAGGGTTATTAGCTCTTACTAGTAGTTTGGAGTGAGTCGGGGGGGAAGAAAGTAGTATTTTTCTGATTCAGCAAATGATATGTTGACAAAATTCAACAGCAGCCTAAAAAATAATGTAGTTTTTCTCTCTAGTTATATACAGAGTAAACCCACCAATGTCTAGGTAAGCTGCTTTTGCAAACTGTCTTTTTATTTAAAGGACATGGAAAGGATGGTATAGATGAAACTCTAAGAATAGTCTTTATTTTTGTTTTGAAAAATAGGCAAACATTCTCTTTTGAAATCCTGATTTTTTTTTCTTTCCCCTCACCTTCCATGTAACAGTATCTGCAGTAGTTTGTTAGTTGTAAATGACAGGCTTAAAAACTGGGAGGGTGGCAGATTAGTTTCTCTCTGTTTGTTTACAGTTGAAAAAAGGTTAGAAAATCTGTAATAAATTTGTGGTTTGGTCCTTATATGTGTTAGGTCAAGTCAAGACAGGGAGTAAAATTTGGGCATTACATATACAGGAAAGACTATGTTTTTTAAATTGTTGGTGTCTTCATTTATGGAAGGCTGTGAATTTTGCAAGAGTTAGTAAAATTACTGAAAGCCCAAGAGAAAGTCTGTATCTTAACACATTTTATATTATTACTTGTATTTCTAAGATGCTTCACACCTTCCTATATTTATTTAAGGTCCTTCGCATCTTCCATGAGAGTTGCCTCTCTGAGCCTTATAATTTTGAATAAGTCAGACACAAATCCTCATCCTACAAAATATATACTAATAAATTTTCTGCTGTGATTTATTGAACTCCATTGACTCCAGCTGGCACATACCTGGAAAGTGCATGGGTGGCATTACACTTGCATGTGTTCATAGGATTAGGTTCTTCTGTGCTGAAAGCAAATTGCAGCTCTTTAATACAGATATCTGGAAATCAAACCATCTGTGCTGAGGTTATGATGATCTGATTATTTAATAGTTTAATATTTAAAACTATTAATAGTTGCTGTTGTTGTTATGGTTGAAATCTAAAGGATCAGAACTCATGTATCATCATAACTTTTTACTGTTTTATGGCAGCTCATTCTCTTTAAGTCTTATTCACATAAAACTATAGTTGAAATGTAATTATATACTCAGAAGGGTGTGGACATAGAATTAGCAAAAATAAAGTAAAAATAAATATATCTGTAATTAGAAAATGAGTGTGGCCTTCTTTTTCTGCAAATCTGGTAACTTTACACCAGTCATGTGTGGTGCTTGGAGAGCTCATGATATCCAAGATTTTTTTGTATAAAGAAGGAGGTGTACTGATTCATTAAATGTCAAGTTGAGTAGACAGGAACAGCATAAAATGAATTTTCAAATAGCAGTATGAGGTTTTGCAGGAGTTATAACTGGATACAATAAGTGGCTGAGGTGCATAGCTTCTGGTTGTTGTTGGAGCAGTTTTAGGTTACATCACGCTTCAGGGGTCTTTCAATATTAAAAGTTCACTGAAAGGGCTACATTTCCAATTTTACCAAGAAGCAAATAAGACAAGTGAGTATACTGCTGCATGGCAAACAAGTTATTCAAAATAGAAGAAATGGAAAAATCCTGCTCTAAATCACACTGGAATGATTAGGGAAAGATAAAGGCCTTGTTTTCGCACCACAAGGAAGCATTTCCAGTGCATGTAGTTGGAACGGGTGGCACTTGAAATTGCATTTTTGACAGTAGAAACTGCCCTCCCCCACCTTCAGAAATGTGTTTTCTGGTGCTCAATGAAGCATTGTTAGCTGTACAATGAAGCAGATGCTCCCAATGGAAAAAGTACCACGAATCATCTCATTAATTGGTCTCTTCTCTTATTGTGGCCTGAAAAAAAAAAGGTTTTTAAAAACAGCTACGGGTCACCAAAGCAGCTAGGCAGAATTCTGCTTGCTTCTTTTCTATTCAAGCATCAGTTGCTTGAGTCTTTTGGGCTATTTGTAGTTCTTCCAAAACTTTGTTTCAGGTAAATGATTACCCCTTATCACAGACAGTGTGGCATTTGCCTTTTGATCTAGCAGGGAATATATGTAAAGTTTGCTTGCTTTGCTGTCAAAGTGGGCCTGATGATACCACTTTAGTATGAAACTTCAGTCTGGTTATCTGGAGATTTTTTTAACTGCCTGTGGAAAACTGTGGGCACTTGCAGGTTTTGAAGAGAAGCAGTATTGATGAGGAACAGAGCATGCACTAATGAGCAATCTGAGAGGGAATTAGTGAGGAATCAAGGGGATGGCACTGTGGCAGGACATCCCCCCTACCACAAAAGATCAGCTCGGAATTCTCCCCCACACATGACTGTGATGAGATAACCCAGACCAGCTCTCTGACTTGTAAGTCGTCACTTGCTAGAGAGTTATTTCTCTCTGTGCCACCAGGAGTACAACTCCCAATAAAATAAAAGCTATGGGGAGATGAGCTGGAAATTCCTGACTGAGAGACACTACTTTACAAACTATAAAAGCTACACAAACTTCATGGAGGCAGAAACCTCCTACACACAGCCTGGAAACGTGTGGGACTTCTCATGCAGAGGTTGGACACAGACTTGGCGGATACTTTCCTGGGAATTGAGTGGAAGAATTCTATGTGTACTCCATCACCAGTTCGGTGGTAAGTTACACTGTATCCTAATCTACACTATTTCTGCGCTAGCTGTAAATATAGGTACCTTTATCACACACTGTATTTTATCTACTGGTAGTTCTTTATGTTTTACTCCTGTGTAGTAAGTAGTCTGTTTAAAGTCTTATGTCTGTTAATTTTGTTAATTCAATAAATAATTCACCTTGTAGTAGACCTAATCGACCATTATTAAGAGCCTGTGAGTGAGAGCAATCTGGGGCACAGGCAGTCTCAAACAGAGCCTCTCCCAGAAATCTGTAGCAAAGTCAGGACTTGCCCAAGTGCTGCTCCTCTCATTTGTAACAGGCAGCAGGACCATTTCAGACTGAAATAATGTGAATGTGGTATCTCAGTAGCTCACACATTCAGGTGTACTAAGGCTACTCATAAAGCAGCATAGTAAGAACAGTATGAAAGTACTGGTGTTTAATTGCTTTAAACAAGCAAGTCTCTTAAGGATGCAGAAACAGTCAGTGCTGACATCTGAGGAGGATTTAATTGCTCACAGCAAACAGCAATCTAGATTGACAAATTCCTCCTCTGTATTCAGCTTAAGTACTTAATTCAGGAGCACTGAAAGCTTTGGGGGTGCCTTTGCTTTTGACAATTGCTGTCACTTGTCCTTAGATGTCCAGAGCTTGCACTGCCTGGCAGAGACCTGCAAGGCCGGCAGAGGTGGTTTGGGAGCACCACACTGCACAACACCTCTGGCAGCACCTTGGCTTTGTCACTGTGTTTTGATGTCCTCATCACAGGCACTGACCTGGTGAGGGACAAAGAGACAATGAAAAAGGTACAGGAGAAATAAGGAACTCCACTCCTGCAATTTTATACCAACATTTCCAGTACAGATGAACCTGTCCATTTCTCTCAGAAGGCAGTGGTCTCGAGAAATTTGGATCTCATAAGGCTGAGCAGGGGTCAGAAGAGATGTGGGAGCTGCACAGGCAGAGCAGCAGGATGGGCATGCAGCTCTCACATGTGCTCTGAGTGTGGCTTGGGGTACCTGTGCCAAAAATGACCTCACTGCAAGGCTTCTGAGTAACCACATCTTGCAATCCATGAGGAAAGTTAGATAGGTCAAAGCCTTATCTAGATCCTCTAGATTCCTCTAGGCATTAACATGACCTCTTCAAGTTTGTTGATATCATATCTTTATGATATCATATCTTTATGGTATCATCATTTTATCTCATCTAGAGCAAATGTGGCTAACCACAAAGATTTTCAGAGTGGAAGTTCTTCATGGAAGTACAGGATTTTCAGAGTTTTTCAGACTCCTGAAATGTAGACTCTGTCTGGTATGGCAGCAAGAAAACATTTATCCTGTGCAGGCTCGTAACAATATCTGAGTATTTCCACCTCTTTCTGTACTCAACTGCCTTGATAAATAAGAAAATGCCATCACCCCTGTCTTATAGAAGAAATTGATGGATGGCTCAGCTATGACTTACTACTCATGATAATAAGAAGGTTGGTTTTTGGGACCCTTCTGCCACTAGACCAGTGACTCTGATTTTGCTTGTGAAATGACAAAGAAAGGGCAGCAGGGCACTTGGGAAGAAAGAACTGTTGAAAGGCTGTGAAATATGGTATAAGTAAAGTTAATCTGATTTTAGAATGCCAGACATCTGTTCTGATTCTGCAGCTTTCGTTGAGGTAATAAATGACCCCCACAAGTAAATCTAAATATAGCTATACCGCAGGAATATGCAATCAGTTTTCAAGCTTTTGCCTGAGTAAACAGCAATTTGTTTGAGACAGTTTGCAAATCAAGGATTTTTGATTAGCCTCTAGAAAAAGTCTCAGACATTGCTTACAGACTATTACATTGGATGCTTCAATGCATTTGAAAACATGAGTTTGTGCCTGAGCAGGCAGAGCTTGCTTGGTTCACTTATTTAAATGAGCATTTTGCTAAAGATAACAAGCCCCTCATATGTGAAAACTCCAGCATGACAAAATAATGTTTTGTGACCTCTGACAATTTGTTGGGCCTATTTCTTACAGAGCAGGTTGAACCCCTCTCTTTGATCACCTTCACAGAGGTCACTGGCTGGACTCTGAATTGCAAGCAGCTATTGATGTGGCTTTGGGGATGACAGCGAAGCTGTAGCTCTGCTGGCCCAGTGCCAGGCCACTTGCTCTGTAACCTAAGAGCAACTATTTCTAGTAAAATTTAATTGCCAGAGCTAGTCTTGGCTGCTGCTCCACTTCACTGCTGCCAGCTGCAGAGCCACTGTACTTCCTGCTCCACATGTGCAGGCAAAATCATCATACACAGCTGGCCCAGCATCAGTCTGTGAGTTTATTCAGCCTCTGCCCTCTCTCTCTCTCTGGCTGCAACCTTGACAGAAGTCAGCAGTCAGTAGTGTTTCTTTCAGGTTTGTCTGATTTACCTGCTGTGAATCCAAGGAACAATTAGTTTTTTCAAGGCAAGAGCAAAAGTGCTGGCCCAGGCAGACTGTTTGGTAAGTATTTTTTCTGTAAGCTTTAATCACACAGCCAGCACAAGTATCCATAGCTAAGGTTAAATGGAGCAGACAACCACAGCATTTGCAGGTGACAGAGGGAGTGCTGTCTCCACCACTCATGCTGTTTTGCACATAGACCTCTTTTTTTTGGAAAATCAACCTATTTGCAATGACAGCGATCCCAAAGTCTATACAATACTGCACCAAAGGATTAAACCCTTTACTCTTCAGTAGTTTCTTGGCTGGATAATCTGCTTCTATTGAATTTCAGCCAGAGATTGCCCACATATTACAGGACTGTTTATCTTTTGACAAATAATGGCTGAGCTGTCTCTCGTTCATGTACTGCTAACTGAAAACCAGTTTCTTTCATACCCCATATTATACAAGGAATTTGCCTTCAATCCCAAAATTAGTCAGCACGCATGCATGCAAAAAAAACCCCAAAAAACAACTACAAAAGAAAATCATGTAAGGACCTTCTGGAGGATCAAGGCATGAAAACAGATTCTGATTATCAACCCACAGCAATTGCATAAAAATATGTGTCTGTGATATTGTGAATTTCTTCAGCATTTCATAATTGTGGGTCCTAAGTAGTTTTTGATGGGTAAATATGCAGCACCTAGCAAGTAGGTATCACACAGTAACAGGGGCAATTAGTCATCTGTATCACATTCCAGCAATTGTGCTGCATTTTATTAACATAACGGTGCCCAGGACATTGCAACCAGCTTCTGGTTTATGTTTCACCACTTCCCTTTCACATTCTGAGTCAAGAGCATAAGTGTCTTTGAGGCTTTTGCAGAAGTACCTTACCCCGTTTTAGGGTGACTACATCACTTCTATTCCCTTTATTCTGCCATGGAACATTCTACATTGGGTTTTTTTGGTTTTTTTTTTCCTGCTGCTACTGAAGATCTGCAGTCACTGACCTGCACTGCTCATTATGGGTTCCCAAGACAGAGGCAATGCTTTGATGCACATGGCATAGATGATCTTTGGGTCTGAGGAATGGTTGATGCTCTGTGCTACCACTGACCCAGCCCAGTGCTTCTCTGGAGTGAGCACAGCCAGTCTGTCATGCCTGTGGCCCATGGCCCAGCAGAGATGCCCTCTCTCTCACTGGCACCATGGTTGTTTTCCATGTCCCGGCAGGGATGCCCTCTCTCTCACTGGCACCATGGTTGTTTTCCATGTCCCCTCAGCTCTGAACCCCTTCCCGCCTGGATCCGCCATCTACCCTGCGTTATCCCCTCAGCCCTCACTCACAGGAACAATGGGAGCTGCTGGTAGCGCCGTCCTCCTCAGGGACATCAGGTCTGAAGGAACTGGGAAGCTGCAGAAGGGACGGGGGTCTGAGGGGACTGGGGGCAGCGGAGGGGATGGTGGGGCTGAGGGGGCTGAGGAGAAGTGGTGGGGATGAGGGGTCGGGGGATGGCAGAGGCTGGAAGGCTGAGGGATGGCAGGGGCAGAGGACTAAGGATGCTGGGGATGCTGAGGAAACTGATGATGTGAATACTCCAAAAGCATATTGTTTGCAGTATCTCAGTTGTGACAAGGAACTGAGACCCGTTGTTTAAAGTTTCATAAACCATAAAAAAGTTTTCTTACCAAGGAGAGGAGTTGCTCAACCAAGACAGCAGGCCATGAGCCAATTTGTAAGTCATGGCCATGAAAGGATAAAGTGAGGTAGGGGCCATCCCCCAGATAACCACCAAAGACATCCTTGAGACCAGTCCCCAAATTGTATATGCATGCCCAACGATAACATGCACAGCTTTGACTATGTAAATAAGTTCTAAGAAGGGAGACGAGAATTCTGGAACTGTGCTGGTATGTGTTAGGAGAGTGGGTCCCCCCTGCACTCAGCACTGAAATAAAGTAACGCCTCCTTTCTGATACTGAAATTACGGTGTTAGAGTGTTGTTAGAGAGTTTCAGTGACGCTGAGGGGGCTGTGGTGTCTGTGATGGTGGCACTCAGGGGACTTGAGGGCTCTGAGGGCGCCCGCCGGACCGGGCTGACGGCGGCACGAGCCGCGCGTCGTGCGTCGGGCGCGTGCCGGTGCCCGGCGGTTGGGGGCGGGGCGGGGGGCGGCACCGCCCTCGCGCGGCGGCCGTTGGGCGGGGCCGGGGCGTTGGGCGCGCGCGGCCGCGTGTGGCGACAGTTGCCGCGGGGCGCGATGGCGAAGCCGCCGGTGCCGGCGCCTTTCCGCCCCTCCTCCGCCGGCCTCTGGCCCCGCTACCGCTCCGTCGTCCCCCGCCCTTGCACCTTCCCCGTGAAGCTGTGGCTGCTGGTCAACAGCCCGTGCGTCCGCTCGGTGCGCTGGGACGCCCGCGGCGAAGGGCTGTTCATCGACCAGGGGCTCTTCGAGCAGGAGCTGCTGGCCGTGGGGCCCAGCGCCGCCGGGAAGGAGGAGCTCTTCAAAACCAAGAACTTCGGCAGCATCGTCCGTCAGCTCAACCTA
Organism: Mixornis gularis; assembly: GCA_003546035.1. Lineage (NCBI taxonomy): Eukaryota > Metazoa > Chordata > Aves > Passeriformes > Timaliidae > Mixornis > Mixornis gularis. The sequence goes on along the minus strand of QVAJ01000046.1, from coordinate 2,181,478 downwards.
TACGGGTTCCATAAGCTGACGGTGAGTCCGGCCAGCAGCCCGGTCGAGTCCGGGCCGATGCCGGCCATGGCGCGGGGTGACACCAGCTACTCTGATGGGCCCCTGCACCACTTCTGGAACCCGCATTTTCGCTTCAACCGGCCCGACCTCCTCATAAAGATCAAGAGACTGACCAAGGCCAACAAGAAGAAGCTGGACGCTGGCCTGGAGGTGACCAGCCGCCTGCCCGACGACTTGCAGCACATTACTGGAAGGGGACTCGCTGCTGCCGCTCACGTCCCTCGGCGAGGTCGGAAGGACCGGTGAGACGGGCGGGTCACGGCTGGCCCCGGTCGGCCTGGGGGTGGCAGGGATTTGGAAAACTGGCACTGCACTGGGGGCATGGACTTAAAAATTGGCACTGTACTGGGGGCATGGACTTAGAAAATTGGCGCTGTACTGGGGGGGAGCGAGTCACCTGCCTTTGCTGGTGGCTGCTCTGTTCACACGGTGTAAAAAAAAAAAAAAAAGGGTTGTTCTTCAGGAAGGTAGATGTGCTGCCAGTAGACACAAGGAATGTAATTACAGGTTGCTAGGACTGTGCTGCCTATCTGTAAATACACAAATATCAGTATATGTATCTGAATGTCTATATACCTCTCGCTGTGTAACTCACAGGTCTTGCTTGTATTATCTCCAATGAATCACATGGTTCACAGGTGTTTCAGTGTGCCTGTAGACTGCCAGCAGGGATCTAAATATACAGCCAAATTATCCTTGGATAAAAGGTGTAACATGCATCCTTCAGTTTCAAATCTTGGTAATTAAAAAAAAAAAAGTTGCCAGAAACGCAAGTTCAGTGTGCTTTGAAAAGGAAGAGGCCAGTCAGAAGAAAATACTGCAGCAGTTCTGCTTTTGCATCTTGTATTTTCAGCTGTGGGAAACAATATACAGCTAGAGAAGAATGGAAAGGAGAAAGGAAGACCTTGAGATCTACTTTAGGAACACACAGAGATTGAGTGATTTTCAATGTACTCAAATTCAGGAAAAAGTTCACAGAGAAGTCAGTAATTATCTCTGTAAAATGTTGCTTGATGCAATATGCTAAGAGCTATTATTCAACACATACCAGTTTTCTAAAATATGGACTGTTAAGTAACACTCATTCACATGAACTGAAAATATATCCATGGGTACTTTGTAAACTTCAAAACTTTGCCTTGTTCTACAAATAATATTTCATCAGGCTCTCTCTTTTTTTTAATTTTGTTTGCAATTAGCTTCTGATCTTATTTCACATCAGTCACATTACATAGCTCTTGGCCATATTGCTCTTCTGATAACACTAAGATGTGCTAACATGGGGCCTGCCTTAGATATCTGAAAGACCTTTTTCCACCTTTCATCCAAAAAAAAGTTCCCCAGCCCAGGGCATCAAACAGCAGCACAATTTCCTGAGCCATTAGTGGGATGGCTGAGGATGGGCAGGACACTGATCGTGCAGCCCAGCAGAGACTGATGTGACATTGGTGCCCTGCATTAGCACAACAAAGAGAAACAGATGAGATAATCCAGAAGATCTTCCTAATTCTGGAACAGGAATGAGTTCAGAGAGCCTAGAGTTTTTGTAAAGATTGTGCAAAAGGCTCTGTGTGGTTCACATAATGAAGGGAGCTGTTTCTCTGCAATATGTACAGACCTGGCTGTGGCCAGCACTGCCTCACTGCTCTCTATTCCACATGGGTAGGCAGTTCCTACCCAAATCTTCAGTCTGTGTTGTCATCTCGCTCCAAGACCATTTTTTAATAGTGAGGAGCAAATGAAACTAAGAGAGATAAGACAGCACCTCAAACCTGCAAGGCTTTTTTAGAGGTTTGAGTGCAGTACCTAAACAGACACCTAATTCATAGCCTGAAGTGTCCTTCCACAAGTTTACTATTGCAAATCACTGAGTCCTGCTACTACCTAAGGGTACCATGGGTCCTTCAGATCTCACACTTGCTGTGCCATACATGGAAAGAAAAGCTGGAGCAACTTATGTAAAACTTAATGTGTTCAGGGCAGATACCATGAGAGAAGGTTCAATGGCTTTTGTGATTCTGGGGTTCAGATAAGATGATCATAATGCTGCTTTCTGGGCTCAGTTCCCCGGAATCAGAGCCAAAAATGACACATATGAGGTCCTTTAAATAAAGATTTAGAAGTCTAATTGCTGCAATGCACAGTTCATCAATTGTAAGTTACTGACTTGTTTTGGGGTTTTTTCCCCCAATGTCCTCATAGTGGACATAAATGAAAAACCTCTGACCAACACTCTCTCTGCATTTTACCTGGAGTGGCCATGGCAAACCCCTGCATGAAGAAGATGAATCAATGAAATTATCATGAACTACAGTTAATGTGCCTCTGACATGGTGAAGAATTTAAACTACATTCTTAAAGACACGTTGCTTTTTTGGGGGAGTCGCTCAGACCTTAATTGTACTTAGTGAAAACATATTTTATAAGTTAGAGAGAAAGGGAAGGAATGGGAGGGTTTCTCAATCTTCCAAAAAGCACACAGAAGAGAGATGTCTAAAGGAAAATGCAGAATGAGAAATGCTGCATACTGTCATCTCACCAAATACATATCATCTTACTTTGTTCTGCAAATGAGAAGAGCAGCTGGCAAGTACAGTTGAAGCATGTTTAAAAATAAAAACCACCAATCTACCAGAAGATTTTAAGTGTAATATCATCAATGAATCTTGGAAACCCACTGTGCAGGGGACCACTCAGAGCCACAGGAAACATCCTAGCTGTCTGCTCAGGGGGCAGGAACATCATGACATGACAACAGCCACAACAGAGTGAGCACAGCCAGTGCTAGAAGAGGGGAAAAGACAACAGCCAGACTCTAGAAACACCAGAAGCCTGGGCAGGAAAGAATCTTCTCAAATTGGAGGCAAATCAGACACATACAAGAAGAAACGCTTATCTGAATTGGAAATCATGTTAGCCCTACACTATGTCTAGGACTGCAGCCATCCAGCAAAAGTTCTGCTGTGCCTCACTCCCTGCCAAGCATGGTGTGCCTCTTCTCCTGAAGCTGATGTCATTGTCAATGCTGTGACATTCCTGTCTTTCATTCACCCAAATCCCTGTAACACAGCAGAGCTGGCAGAATTCGCTCTGACCTGTAACTCCCTGGAGGATCAGGTTGCTTAGGGCTGATGCAATGTCCCTGCTTCTGGTTCTGCCTGATGAGATCCCACACAGAACTTCTCACTGCATATTGTGATGTGTTTATACTGCTAAGTCACCAGCATGGCATCTGTGTGGCAAACAAGTTGTGTTTGCCACCCATCTATGAAGATCCTGAGAAGCAGAAGCACAACAGCTTGTTCAGTGCCATATTCAAGTTTTGTTGGCTTATTTAAATTTTTCGTTCTTTAAATTTAAACTTTTCTTTCAGCTTCTTAAAGGTCAGCCACTTCTGAGTAATAGTGTACCCTCAAACTCGTAACTGGAGATCTAAAAGTAGGCCAATATGTGAATGACCTAAGGGATGGATGGATGGATAGATGGATGGATGGATGGACATGGTGGATAGGAGAACAAATAGAATGTTTTCTCCATCCCTAACAGCATTATTCCAGCACACTGAAGGCCTGTAAAAGCATACTGTACCATTTTAAGAGACTTCTGCCAAAACGCAGAGGGAAGGAGAAAAACTGTGAGACATTAGTCTATATTTTAAAAGAAAGGGATTGTTCTTTGGTGCCATTAACTGTTGTAGTTCAATTTTTTTATTTACAAAAAGCTGAAAATCTTTTTAAAGATTTTTAATCCTTTTTAGTTTAAAAAAGGAAAAGACTAGTGAGAGATTTAAAAAAGCAATTGATGTGGCCAAGTTTAGAAAACCCAAATACTCAAGAACATAAAACATTCAGGTAATTTTATTTTTGGTGAAGCAGTCACAATGTTGCCCTGGAAATATCATCTAATCTGTATTCTGTATTTGAATTAAGACAGTTAAAACCCCCAAACTAGCTATTGTACAATATACCCCGTTTCAGGTTTTCTAACTCCCAGGAGCAAGAATCAAAAGGTAGGCAGTAAATGCTTGCAGATAAAGAACTTAACTCTTTGGTAATTTCTGTGCAGGACATTTCCAGTGGCCGAGCTGATGTGTGGTCATGTGTTCTCCCTGGAAAACAGAGACATCAGCTGGATGATCAACAGGACAGAAAGACAAGGGAGGTCAGGAGGAGTTTGTCAGGTTTACAGAGGAGGAAGCAGGGACATACCTGCATACCACACTATGAAGGAGCAAAAGCAAAACTCATGCCTGGACGTCTGTTACAGGCAAAGCTTCTTAGTTTAGACAAATGGTCAGCAGGGATAAGAGCAACGTGAAGAAACATCCTTAAGTGCCAGAGAAGAAGTTGGTCTGTACCCCACTGACTGAACAGTCTGTTGCTGAGCTGTCTGCTGCAGGTCCATTGGTCATGGGCAGACTTAGAGCAGAGAGTGGTGCTTGAATGGTCTCAGTGACATTTTGGCTCTACTTGAGATCAGTGGCCAAAATCCTACAAGGCTCAAAAAGGTTAATTCTCACCTTCAACCTGTAAACCATTTATAAATCATTTATTAAATACAACTCTTCAAATTGTTGGACTGCTTAGTGTTTTCACTGCCATGTGTGCATGACATTAATGAAAGTATGGAATCCAGCTGGTGGAAGGAATATAACTGTGTTAGGGTGCTCCTGATGACAAAAGGAATATAGAATTTTCCCCAGGTTTGACTGTCCCACTTGAAAATAAACAAAGCAAAACAGCACTGTCTGTTTTTTTTTTCCTGAAATGTAAATATCACAACAGCAGGTTTTGTTTCTGAAGAACAGATTTGGAATTCCAGTTTGGAATTCCAAATGTTTATTAACTTTAAATCAACACTGTTTAGCATCTTGATCAATATTTCAAATAATTCTGTTGAAATAGTGGGAGTTTTTTCTTTATTCATTAGTATCAGCCATTGGATTGCTTAGATCTTATTTCTCTTGGTGCTTTTTCTTGGGTTATGTGAATTTTCTGTAACTGCACCTGTGATATCTTACTGTAATTTAGTTAACTATTGTCTTTATTTATAAATGTTATTACATTTATTTGTTAGCATTATGATTAGAAAATGGATAAATATTCACTTGCAGCTAACAGATTAGAAACAGAAAACCATTTTTAACCACACTTCTTAATGGCTCTGTCAGGGGATAAAACAGTACAGCAAGTAAAGTTTAAGAGTGATAGATGAAGCGAGCCATAATCTAGCTCCACTGGACGTTTTACCTGTTTTACTGTAAAGATTTGATTATGTCTAGCCCCTACACTAAAACAATATCATTACAAATTGCAAAGTCAACTTCTATGAATTTAAAGGCATGTTGAAATTTGTGCGTTGGAAGTTTGCATCCAAGAAAAACACTGGAAGAAAAATCCATCTCCCTGCTTAGCCTAAAGAAATCACAGTAAGGAAAACAGCTCATGGTCACATTTTTCCAGAAGTGGATACAGATTGAAGGGCAGTAGGCCACTGCCATACTGTGGTGGAGCAGAATTTGAGTGGGAAGGGACATCTTACCTGTGGGGTTTAAAGACATTTCTGACAAGAACAGAGAGTGTTGGGAATTCCCAGTCTGTGTACACAGCCTGAGAACACAAAACACTTTCCAGGACAAAAATTTTAATATTTTTAAAGCAACTAAAAATTAAGTCCTGTTATGCAGACTGTAGTGTAAATTTACTCCTTTGACTGCTGAACCTGTTAGCTGTACAGTAACACTAGTGGAGTCCTAGCCTGGAACAAAGGTCACAAAGGCTTTGAATGAACAGACAGAGAGGCAAATACACATATTGAGAGCTGTTGCCTTTTAATCAAAAGACAGAAGACAGAATAAGACATGATGGGTGCTCTGAGGAGCCGATTTAGTTTTGTTACCCCTCAACAATGGATGTCAGAGGCCCCTGGGGGAGAGGTTGCCCCTGTGCTCCGTGCAGGAGGCAGTGTCTTTGGGAGGACTTTGCCGGGCAACACCTCACATGGGTCAGGCAGTAGGAGACACTGAACTCCCCAGGGGAGCTTCTCCAATTAGACGGGGAAAGGTTGGACTGGGACAATGGTCTCCTGTCAGCAGGCAGGCTTTGAGAGGGGTCAGGGGCATAAACAATGATTAACAAGCAGCCCACGGCTTTTCGAACCTTGTTTTTTGAGTGTGGGATTTTGGCTTGGAGCTTTTTTAAGACTCTGCTTTTGAGGCTTGATTTTTCGAGACTTGCTTTTCGAAACTTGCTTTCGAGTCGGGGCTTTTTGAGTCTTACGCTTTTTGCCCTGGCCCCAGGCTGCCTTTTGGCTCTCCTGTCCTCGCCCCCTCTTGCTCGCCCCCGCGTCTGTCCTGCCTCCGTGTCCCTGCCCAACGCCCTGCCTGCTTCGTCTCTGCCTCCCTGCCCTGGCCCCGTGTCCAACCCTGCCGCCCCGGTGCAGGCGGTGGCCGCAGGAGCTGCGCCTCTCCGAGAGCTGCTTAGGCTCGTTCAGACCCGGCCCGTGCACAGGCAGGCAGCCAGCGCACCCCTGCCCACCTGGACAGCACTTCCCTGAATCGCTGGTGCTGTCACACTCTCTTCCTCTCTGTCTTCTCTCTCTCTCTCCCCTCTCGCCTATTCCTTCTCCATTTTCCTCCTTTTCTGTCTCTTCTAGCCCTCTTTTCGTTTCACAGTCTTAAGCTGCACCAAGGGAGATATAGGCTGGATATTAGGAAAAAGTTTTTACAGAAAGAGTGATAAAGTACTGGAATGGTCTGCCCAGGGAGGCAGTGGAGTCACCATCCCTGGATCTGTTTAAAAAAAAAGACTGGATGTGGCACTCGGTGGTATGGTTTAGTTGAGGTGTTAGGACATGGGTTGGACTTGATGATCTTGAAGGTCTCTTCCAACCTGGTTATTCTGTGAATTCTGTTTGGGCAACTCCTTTTCTTCCTTTTCCTCTTTTCCTCTTTTCCTCTTTTCCTCTTTTCCTTTTTCCTTTTTCCTTTTTCCTTTTTCCTTTCCTTTCCCTTCCAATAAACAGTTCACAGATACAATGTTTGCCTCATTTTATTTAATTTCATTCCTGACCATCCCTTACTAAAAGAACTCCTCACAGTTCCCCTCAGTGGAACTTGAAAGGTGCCCCAGATGGGTCTGGGCTGAGGGCTGTGCTGCAGATGCTGACAAGGCTATGGGTATCTACACACTGCAGACCCCAAAACTGTGGCCCCATGGACCACCTGGACTCCAAGGAGGAGCTGTGCAAATTCCACTTCAAGAGCTTCACCTGTGAGGGCAAGCTCAGCAAGTGGGATTTTTACAGCCACCTCAAGGATTTCTGAGGTTTTGGGGGTAACTGTTCTGCCTCCTACTATGGCTGACCTCAGGGGACAGGAAGGACAGGAGGGACTTCCTCTTAGCCCTGAAGCTTGGAGGGTGGGAAGTGTTTCCTCAGTGTGGGAATGCATCTTGGTTTTGTCTTATTATGATCGGTTTTTTACATGGTCAATATAACTCCTTCTGGAGTGAGAACAAACCTGGATCCTGACTGGTACTACAGCACAATGCTGGCTGGTGAGGCTGGGTGCTCCCTGATCTGGGACTGTGAGGTAGACACCAGGCTGGGCTGGAGGGATGTGTAGGCTTGGGAAAAGGAAGACCAGTTGGCCTGGGAGAGGGCTGGGGTGATTACTTCCCTGCAGACCTAGAGACATCTTCAGGGGATTGTGGCTGGAACAGGGACAATTGTTGGCCCATTGACGGCTGCCTTCTTGTGGTGGAATGTCAGCAGCATGGCCCTGGATACCCCTCTCCATGACAACTGCCTTCCTGTGGATGCTGGGTTTGGTGGGACTTTGGGGACAATTACACACCCCATTGCCTCAGACCGTGGTGTGGTGACACCCTCTCCCCATGGGACAACCAGGGTAATTACACATGTTTTGAGGGAGATGGCTGGGCTCATCAAGACCCTCAGGTCTGTGACATCTCATCCCTCTCTCGGGAATACCCCTCTTTGGGACCAGAGAGGGAGCTCCTGAACTTTGCAGGAGCCCCAGGGCAGTGACAGCCCCCACTTTTGGGGGAATAGGGCTTTGTGAGACCCTCAGGGCCATGGGACCCCAGCACTCCTGCCAACCCTGTCCCCTCAATATTGAGTTGTGGTCACCCTGTCCCTGAAAGGGGTGCAGGTCCTTATCATCAGGGGTCCCCCTTCTGTCCCAGGTAAGCGCCCTCCCAGTGCTAGCTGCTTCAGTCATCCTTGGTGAGCCTGTCCTCCCTGAAGCTTCCTCAGTTCCCTGCTGAGTCAATGCCATTCCAAGACACTCTGGAGACAGCTTGTCCAGCTGCCCCCCAGAGACCCATTCCCTGGGTAATGGTAGCCTGTTTTTCAGTGCTGGCATTTGCTTTCACTTTGGTTTGTGTCCCCAAAGAGAATCTATCATTGGCTGAAATCACTCTGCAGCACCTGATTCCCTACCTGCTCCTTTCCCTGCACCTCCTAAACCCCAATGCCCACACCCTTCTCTATCTTGTTGCCGAGATTTCCATTCTGGAAACAGGATTAGTAAAAATAGGAAAGATAAAATTACTTAAATTGTGAGATTGCAACAAGTACCTATTCTGCTTCCCTAATGTCATTCCCTTTTGCTAGAAATGTACAAAGTTTTTTTAAAACATTTTAATATTTATTACTATTTAGATAGTTGAAAGTTTTAATTATGTTCATAGAGTCATAAAATGGCTTGGGTTGGAAGGGACCCATCTAGTCTCCCTCCACTTCCACTAGACCAGGTTGCTCAAAGGCTCATGCATCCTGGCCTTGAACACTTCCAGGGATGGGACATCCACAGCTTCTCTGGGCAACCTGTTCCAGTGCCTCACCACCCTCACAGTAAAAAGTTTCTTCCTAACATCTAATCTAGACCTACTACCCTGATTTACTTTAAAGACTTTCCCTCCTTGATAATATTACAAAATACCACATCTCCTCTGTAATAAGTAAGGCTACAATATCATAGCTGCTGAGTTAAGGTCCACCACTGGTAAATTTTCAGATGACACCAAGGTAGAGGAGAGTGTTGATCTGCTGGAGGGTAGGAGGGCATTGCAGAAGGACCTGGACAGCCTGGATCAATGGGCTGAATCCAACAGTATGAGGTTTAACAAGACCAAATGTCAGGATCTTGCACTTTGGCCACAACAACCCCAGACTCCAGGCTGGGGAAAGAGTGGCTGGGACACTACCCAGGCAGAAAGGGACCTGGGGGTGCTGGTGACAGTGACTGAACAGGAGCCAGCAGTGCCCAGGTGGCCAAGAAGTCCAATGGCATCCTGGGCTGTCCCAGCAATGGTGTGGCCAGCAGGAGCAGGGCAGGGATTGTCCCTCTGTACTCGGCACTGGTGAGGCTGCACCTCAAATCCTGGGCCCTTCAGTTTAGGAAAGACATTGAAGGTGTTGGAGCATGTCCAGAGAAGGTCAACAAGGCTGGTGAAGGGTCTGGAGCGTGAGTCCTTTGAGAAGCAGCTGAGGGAGCTGAGGTTATTTAGGAGACTCAGGGAGGATCTCGTCCCTCTTTACAACTCCCTGAAGGGAGGATGTAACCAGATGAGGGTTGGGCTCTTCTCCCAGACAACTAGTGACAGGATTAGAGGATGCTGTGCCAGGGGAGGTTTAGGTTAGGGATGGAGGACATTTGGAAGAAGTTCTTCACAGAAAGGGTGATTGGGCATTGGAATGAGCTGCCCAGGGACGTGGGGGTGTCACTGTTCATGGAAGTGTTTAAGGAAAGTCTGGATGTGGCACTTAGTGCCGTTGTCTAGTGGACAAAGTGGTGCTCGGTCATAGGTTGGACTCGATGATCTCAAAGATCTTTTCCAACCTAATGATTCTGTGATTCTGTGAAGATGGGAGTAGAAAAGATAGTCATCAGTGACCATACCTGCAAACGCTGTGCAAAGACATTCAAATTAATTACTGGACAGTAGAATACCCCATAGGGCCCTGCAATTGGTAAAGATCCATCACTAAGGAAGCAAGGTCACCATAGTCTGAAAAGAAGAACTAAAGAAAGTAGAAAAAGAAGCTAACATGAACAGCAGGACATTTCAGAAAGGAAAATGGATGTCGGTGCACAAGTGCTAAATACACTCTTTTAGTACAAGGAACATTTGATCCAGGGATGTTTTTCATGTTATTGTCTTGTTCTGTGCTAAATGAGAGCTTTCAGAAATAAGACACTTCTCTTAAAGAAGTACCTCATTCTTGGTTTTACTATGAATTTCTTACCTCCTTACTCTATGTCTTTATTCTCAACTATTTATTTTTCTGGCTCTGTATCCCTAGTCATATGTCATCAGAGCACATTACTCCTCAGCCCTGCCCTTTGCTATGTGCCTGTACCAAAAGTGCTGTAAACTTAGAGGCCTCTTTTGATACTGGTTATACAGTGAAAGTGTATAGGAATCTCAGATTGCAAATATATCATGACACGAAATAATCTGGTTCAGACTACTTGGTTTTTGAGCATGTTATTATCAGTGTGGGTTACTGAAGGACACAGCATATTTTGTTTCTTTGCAGGATTTTTTCTTTAAAACGTGGCAATTTTGCACCTGAAATTAATAATATTTTAAGTTCCAGTTCTGAATTCTTACTGTTCATGTTGTGAGAACAGGTAAACCATGTATTGCATTTGTCCCAGTTTTGGCTGGGATTTTATTTCTAGCAGCTAATGCCGTGTTTTGTCCTGCTGCTAAGCATACATAACAGTACCCTAGAAAGGCAGCTCAGAGACTTGTCCAAGATTGCAGGCAAATGTAGAGTGAGAGAAAAAACAAAAAATCTTTCTGCAGTCATCTTCCCTTTTTAACCTTCCTTATGATTCAGGTCTGGTTGTTTAAATTAACAGTAATTAGTAGAGACCATGCTTGTAAGTAAGATTCCCTAAAGAAATTATTTTCAAAAATAGCTATAAAAGAACAGTGGATAAAGAAAATATCATTACTAACACAGTGCCCAGGGGTTTAAATTACAACAGTAAAACTTGTAATTACATACTGTTCTTCATGTGCAACAGAAATGCCATTATATAAAATAAGTATATAATATAAGAAAATATACTTCAGTGAACACATGAAAATCATCAAGCTTCAAGGAACAATCATCTCTGGCAAGTCAATGATTTCTTTGTAGTTTTAGTCTGCAACTTACAGTTTAGTATCGTTTCAAAAAAGAAAAAGTCATGAAGTGTTGATCATTATCTCCTGTGGTAATAAGATATCCACAGAAAGATGTGCAGGAGTGTTTATAGCCCAAATGCAGTTCCTTAAGGGAAATGCAGTCTGGCATCACTCTTACTACTATGGATTTTGCATTATAGAGACATCTCAGTGATAGTGCTGGATAATGGTGGCTTATGGCTTCTCTGAATAGATTATTAGATTTATTTTTTTCTGCTTGAAATTTTCCATCCTTATACTGCAGTAAAATGTTGGAGCAATAATATCAGCCTACTTTAGAAAAACTGATTGTCATCGTTTTTTTTCACAACTCACACTGCATGTATTTATGAGACTGAAAGGAAAGTGAGAGCTTCTACAAAATGCAAGCTCTTGAAAAGGTCTTAGTCATAATTTTCATAAAGGAATTTTCTTTCTCAGTGCGTAGATAAAAAATAGCAATGAAAATTCAGTGTTATTCAGCCCTACAGTTCTTCTATTACTCTGAGTTAGTATTTTAGTTAAGAACCACTAGATATCATTACCATAAAAATGGCAATTTGTTACTCATTCTGCATTTCATAACAATAACAAGGAATTCTCAACTTGGCTTATATACAATGAGACTTCTTGAGATGGATAAACTTTACCTGGCTGGTATGATAATTCATGTTTGGGAGTAACATCAAGGGTGAGTAGTGTCTGTGGTAGCAGATAGCTCTGAACTGTTTGTTAGGTATAGCTCTGCTTCCTAAAGGACAAAATTATGTGTCTGTGCATGTGTGCATTTCAAAGAGCCAGTTACACCAACACAGACACAGAGACTCAGTTACGGTGAACAACAAACCAGGTTGACATAGACAGAGCAATGCCTTTGCTAGCACCCAAGTATCCATAACCACTCCCTTCATGAACATGAACACAGTCCACTCCTTTTCTGCCTTTCCGGGTGATCTGGATTGGATGTTTTCTACTGAAACATGAACACACCTTCACTCCCTATATTCATAGGCACAGCATGTTCCTCAAATAACAGTATAGAAATTAATTGAAATTTATCCATGTGCTGTCTGAGACTGGATGCCAAGTTCCTCACCCAGACCTTGGTGCAAAGCTTGGGTCTTTCTACAAACCATGTCTCCTGGGTCATGAAAGAGTTCACTTTTCCCCCAGCGCACTGCACACACACAAACACAGACTGATCCCCCCAGCAGGCAACATAAGACACTTTGGACTTCTAACTGCTGTTTCTAAGATCTGTACACCTCCCCCCCCCCCCCCCCCCCGCTGCTCTGTGACCTGTGTTCCCTTCTTCTACTGCACCCTTGCCCTCCTCTCTGACCAAACAGGGTTTCAGTCCTTTGGACTGGCTCTTTCCTATTGCACCCGATGTCTGTCCTCAGCCTAACTTTGCATGTACCAGATGTGGAAGCCCTTGCCTTGCATGGGAGACTGAATGGGACTGAAAACACCATTAACAGTGAAATCAGGCAACTTTATTTCCACAGCTAAGTCAGATTCAGGATTTGTGTTCATGCAGACAAGAAGCATGAGCAGGATAGAGCAGGCCTTAGGCACTGAGACTGTCTTTGGATCAGCAGGCATTGCCCCAGAAGAAGGTGGTCATTGTCCACTGCAGCCTGCATTGGATCCTGTTCATCCTGCTTCTCTAGCCAGTTTTCTCTTTAAGACCTGAAAGAGCTCCTGCACCCGGTTAAAAAAGTCCACCAGCTTCTGTGGTGAAAATGGGCAGGAGCTAAACCTGTCCAATGGTGTTGGTATTGGCTTTGGCTTCCGAGAGGGGGTTGGGGCGGTCACAGAATGTCTTGATGCCTTTCTTTCTGGCTGTGGGTCTATCTGGACCAGGATCCAGTCATAGAAGTGCTGAATGGAGGTGTAGACTCCAGGCTGGTTTGCTCTCTCACAGCTTTTTCCCCAGCTGCTCACACCAATGAGCCAGAAGAAGGCAGCTTTGTTGTCTTTGCACACCAGAGGACCACCACTGTCACCCTGCAGTGGAGCAAGAGAGGGATAAGGTAATGTTGGGTGGCTGCTGTCAGCACTAGAGCCATCTCCTTCTCTCTCACAGCCCTTGACAAAGCTGTATTTCTGGCAGAGAAAGTCTCAGCTGAGGTGCTGGAGCCTCCAGAACTTTGGCTGGGAGCAGGTCAGGGGCTTGTATGGTAGGGCTGTCTCTCATCTTTGCACAGATGAGAACCCAGGATGTGCAGAGGATGGATGTTCCAGTGTTGGCATCTCGACCTCTGGGCTGCCAAGAGCACTATGTGCTTTCTGGCTGTAGTGCCAGGCCTCTGGGATAATGGGGACACTGGACAAGGACCTGCAAATGGGGAAGGGGGAAGGAAGCCCTAATGGGGGTGGACAGCCGAGGTTGGGAGGGTGACTGGCTGGGTTGGGGTGGTGCTGCACAAGCTGCTGGTGCTGCTGGGGCCTGAGTGGCTTGTCTCACATTCGTACCTGGCAGGGGTCGATGCCACCCACTGGGTAACCAGCACACAGGTTTTGGGTGTGGATGGCCCCTGTGTACCAGAGGCTGCTGTTACAGAGCTGGGCATCAATGAGGTGGACCTTGGCTTCCTGCAGGACGTCGCTTTGAACTGTGAGCACAGAAAGAAACGAGCACACGGCAGTTCCTTTGTCATTCCCCTCCCCTGCTGAGAGGTGAAGCCCTTCCCTAGGGCTTCCCTGGGGTTCCCGAGGCAAATACCATGTTGCTCTGCTTTCCCCCTGCTGTCTGGCTTTGAGGAGTGGACCAGGACTACCTCTCCGGAGGCAAACATCCCGCAGCCTGACTCTGGCTTCAGCCTCTGCTGTTGGGAAGCTCAACCCATCTCCCTCGTGTGCCAAGTTTGTCCTCAGGGCATGTGTCCTTTCTGGGAACTCACCTCTTGTAGTGGTAGAACCCCAGCCAGCAATGTAACAAGTTTTGAGCTCTGACACTTTCAGTGTGGGGTCAGGCACACAGCCCAGCTGTACGTGGTGGCTGCACACAACAGGCTGGTCCAATTTCAGCAAGGCAATGTCATTCCTCTCCTCACCAGGAGTGTAGTGCTCATGAACCCATAGCTGCTTAATCTGGCGCACTTGCACCTCAGGGCCCAGATGAGTCAACCGGGTGGCCCCGGCCACCACTTGCCACGTGCTGCTGTTCCTAAGAAGCACATGGAGAAAGAGGTGAGAGGGAGCAGAGCCGTGTGCTGCAGCAGCACAGGAGTTCCCTGTTCCCTGTCCCAGTGTGTATGACTGCCCTAGTGTGTATACAGTGTGTATGAATTAGGCTCAGAGAATGTTGACCTAGGGGATCCTAGGAAGCAGTGGCAAGAATGCAGAGTGTTCTCCTGAGTGGTGTCTCAGTTTAGGTCTGCAACACCCAGGCATTGGGCATACTGCAGGGAAACAGAATGGGAGTAGCCCATGGTGCTGCCAACAGGGTACCTGCTGGTGTTGTGGAGATATATCCATTCCCTGGTGTTCCCTACCTGGCATTGATGAAGCAGTGGGCAGCTGTGAGGACCCACTCAGTGCTGATGAGGGACCCTCCACAGATATGCCCTGTGCCTGGTTCCCAAGGATCCTGGATGCTGACAATCCCAGCCCAGGCTCCTGGCTGGATAGGTGGGCCACCAAGGATGTGCAGTTCGTCATAGTCTGGATCCATGGAGTCGTAGTCATAAGCCATGGGGCCACCGGAAGCAGACATGGGCCAGAGACCACAGGTCCCTCTGGAAACAGAAAGTCATTGCTGTCCTGCTTGATGGCTTGCTGCTGCTCAGATTGAAGGTCAGCCAACTTCCCTCCCCACATGGTATTGTTTGCATGGACAGCAGAGCCAGGGAATGCCATGGGGCATGTGTCTGTCCATCCCTGTTTCTGCTTGAACCCCGTAGACAAGTTGTGCTGCAGCCTGGGTACTGTCAAGGAACTGAAGCTCCTACATGGGGCTCACAAAACTGTAGTGGGGCCAGAGGGGACAGGGGAAAACGCTCAAATGTTGTCCAAACTCCCTCCAAGAGCCTGAGGCCACTTACCCACAGGTGCCCCATGCACTGAGCACAGACCTGCACATCACCAGTAGGACAAGGAGGCACAGCAAATTCATCACTGCCCATGGCAGATATCCCCTGCAAGGAGCAAGGGCTCATTCAATGCAGTCACCAACTAATGCCTGCAGTACCTTTGTCCCCAGGGCTGATGTCACAGATCAGCTGGTTCAGAGTTTTGGGTACAGTGACATTAGGGGGTGGGCAATGTAATGTCATAGAATCATAGACTGGTTTGGGTTCAAGGGACTTTAATGATTATCTAGTTCCAACTCCCCTGCCTGAATACCTTACTCTAGAGGAGGATGCTCAAAACCCCATTCCACCTGGCCTTGAACACCTGCAGGGACAGAACAGCTTCTTTAGATAGCCTGTGCCAGTGCCTCACCACCCATGAAAGTTCCAAGCAGGAAAGGAGGCAGAAGCTGGGACTGGACATTCCTGATAGGCTCCAGTGAATGCTCTGCTGGCAGGATGAGGGTGTGCAGGCCTTGTGGCAGCAGCAGCAGTTGGCTTCCAGCACTGCCTGCTGAAAGCTGACAGGACCACACCCCATGGGGAATCACAGCCTCTTCAGAAAGTTCACTGACACCTTGCTGCCTGCATCAGTTTGCCACCAAGTCCTTCCCAAAAAAACATTCAATGGAGAGCAGCATGCATCTGTTTGGGTGCTGAGGATCCAATCCAATTACAGCTGTGGTGAGTAAGCAACAAAGTGCAAACCCAATAAACCAAGTGCTCCCAAGCAGTGTCAGTCTCCCTGCAGGAAGCACAGTGAAACACAGGTGCAGCACAGTCCATGCTGGCCATGCCAGCTACAGTAACACCGTCTGGCAGACTCCAGTCTTTGCTGTCTATGGCTTCTATTGCTGTTCTGGGCCCACACTGACAAGGACAGTTTTGGCATCTGGGGTGTGTAGCCAAGGACAGGCAATTTGAAGCTGTAGACAGGGTGGTTCTGCTCTCAGATCCACATGCCAATCTCCGTGGCTTTGGTAAATCCTGTGCCAGTCTCATCTCATCAGTCTGGCTGCTACAGCCTTGTTCAGCTGCTGAAGTGCAAGGCAGTCACGGTAGAAAAGCAGGAGCCAGCTACATGTGTTGAAGTTGCTGAGCAGAGCTAGCTCCCTGGAGGGGGGGAGCAATGTTTCTCTTCTGATGCCTTCTCACAGAAGCCACCCCTGTTGTTCTAACCCTGCCTCCCTTTAAAAGACTTTGCCGTTTAAACCCAATGCAAGGTTGCAGAGAAGAGCCATGAGAACATAAGAGAGAGGTGGTAAAAAGGGCCTAATGATGAGAAACCCAGTCTGGTTAACTTCTCAGGGAGAGGGTAAAAGATCAGGAACAGGAGCTTGGTACTAAAAGAGACTTCAGCCTGCCAAGAAATACTTCACAAACTCTAGCCGATGTTAGGTAAGCTCAAATAGAAGGCAAGATGCTGTTTGTTGTTTTGATTTTTTACCAGTAGGTGAAATTACTTTTAAGGCAGCTTGTGAAAATAAGTCAGGGACAAATAAATTTGAACCCTGCTGAGCACTGTCCTTTCTTGGGTGAATCATTTTTCTGCTGGTTTACTTTGAAGAAGAGGTTAACATTTTCCCAACTGGTCTTGGGACCAGTTTTGGAGAGTACGATGCTACTCCAGGAGATCATTGCAAAGCAAGTGGCTTAAACAAGTGCAACTTTATGATTTTGCATCAAGCACATCCTGCTGGCCCAGCTGTGACTATTCCAGAAAATCTACCCAGGCAGTTCCATACTCAGCATCAGGCCATTTTGATTCCAGTCTGAGATGCAAATTCTATTGAGGCACCACATAGATGCAAAGCAACCTAAGCTCACCCTTTGTAATCCCTCCCTGAGCCTTCTACCATAATTGGGTTCTTTGTACAAGCACCACATGGTTGTCAAACATCTGCTTGGGAAGGTTTTTGAGCAAAAAAAAATTGAATGGAATATATTAAAACATGGGGAATGTTTAAAAAAATCTCATTTTAGGATGAAATTTGTTCTCTATTGCTCCTCAAAGTGTTGGAAGTTTGCTTCTTTAAATGTTTCTGGAAGAGCCTGTATTTTGCTCTTGTAAATGGTGCTCACACAATGTTCTGTGTATCTATTTTGACAGGAGAGACAAGAAGACATGAAAGCAAATTAAAAAGAGGAACAATATATAGAGAAGATAAAAAGATGGGGGGGAAAAAGGGAGTACTTCAGTTTACAAGAAAATACTAAAGGGAATTAAGGAAATGATCACTTGGAGATGAAAATATGTTAAAATCACAGATTCTGAAGAGAAGAGTTGGGAAGTATACTGTAATGTTTCAAAACTGAAGAAAAAGAGTTTCGTGTTTAAAAATAGTGTTTGTTGTATTCATTAATCTCTAAAGTGTACCTAACAAGAAATAAAAATGTGTTTTATTTAATGTACATTATTTGCCTTGCTTGACTGAGTTGAACTGGCAAGCATAAGAGTATGCCTTTTGTGAACTCAGCTTTCAGTTTTAAAGTTATTTAAAGGTCTGTGCCTCAAATCAACAAGACATCTTCCTCTCTGTGTAACTGTCAGTGCTGTGTGTGAGGGTTAAGTGATCCACAGCACAGTGTGGTCCTGAGCAGGTGCAGCCTGTGTTGGTTAGCCTGCAGAAGTGGAAGTTGGGGAGATCCTCCTGCTCTATCCAACTCCCTGAAAGGAGGCTGCAGTGAAATGGGGATTGGTCTCTTCTCCGAGGTAACAAGTGGTAGGACCAAAGGAGCCTCAGGAACTCTCAGTTCAGTTATAACAGTTGAGAAAATGGCAGACTTTTACAAACTGACTCAAACTATCTGCTGAGAAGGCCTTCATTTTGGAGTAGGCAATTGTTAATCAGCAGTTATTTCACCTGTCTACAATTCAGGAGTTCTTTATCTTAACATTTTGAAATCTCAGTCAATTTGTCTCCCCATAATATCTGTGTTATTCTTTTTTTGCACTCATAGACCTTTTCAGTATATTATAGAACTATCTCTTGGAAGAGAAAACTAAGTATAAGACCACCTTGGTGAGTGTTATTTAAGGATGAAACTGATATTGTGAAGAAGTATGTTTCACACTAAAGACAAACTTTAATTTCCTGTGATTTCCTGGTTTGTTGAAGCTGTCTGAGTGGTAAGAGGAGAGAGAAATTAGTATTCTCTGTCCTATCATTGCAAAAGAAGAGGAACTCTCTATTTTTCTAGGTAAGAAATGCTTTTGACTAATATATACCATTGTAGAGTGGTCAGCTCTTGTAGGACAAGAAATAAAGCACATCTAGTGTAGAAGAACAAGTTTATGCCCTTATTATTATAGTTACAGTTTATTGTATTTGTGCAGGCATTGTTATTTTGTATTAGCAGTGGTTACTTACTTAGATGTCAAAATTCTATTTAGGCTGTGTTACAAAGAGCAGAAGAGAAAAGCTTTATACAACTTTTCTAATGATTTTGTGCTGTGACAAAATAGTTGACATTTACTTAACTGAACTAACGTGCACTTAAATCCTTTGCTGTCTCCTGTTGTTATGCATGACTGGAGGAATCAGCAGTATGCCAAGATGCACTCTGCAAAGTACATAAATTGGTGTTAGAAATGAAGGACATGTCCTTTCTGTTTTATATGTAGAGGAAAACAATCTACCTGCTGCAACCCAGTCCAGCTGAGCAGGGGCCTTAATTAGGTGTTTACAGCAGCGTATTTTGGAAGAAAAGCTGTTAATTACGTATCAAAACAAGCAGGAGGAAGGAGCCATTAATTCTTCTAAAAGAAGGAGAAGACAAAAAAAAGAGGATTTATAAGTAAAGCAGGCTGTGCCTTTCTCATTCTTATGCTGCATTTGGCATAAAAATATGCTGGTGGAATTGATTTTCTTTTGGAAGTACCCATGGAAAACATTAATTGTTTCCTGGTCTGTATTTTTCATTCAGACCTATATGAAAATTCCACAGTAATGCTACAAAACCAACACCCATAGAGTCTGATGAAAATTAATTAATTTTCATTGGCATATCAAAAGTGTAGCACTAAAAAAATATCAATTTCCTTAGATTTGACCTCTGGCATTGACAGGTCATAAGCCTAGCTTGCTTATGCTTTTTGTTTGGCCAATATTGGTTTCAAATTTAAAAGCTTTTTGGGAGGATTATTATGAACAAGTTTACTGGTTTTCTAAAATCTCTGTAGCTATTCTCAGCACCCATTGCATGAGTGAGAATATTTAAAGGTGATACAAGGCTATTTATTTACAAGCAAAAGAAACTTTTAGTAAGTTTTGAAGCAACAAAAGGAAGTGGAAATCACTTTCAGAGTGCTATCACTCAATTGTAAGAAAGCAGTCAGTAAAATGTTCAAGTTTTGTGTTACATTTAGGAATACCCTAAGTTACATGAAGTAGTATTCTAGTTTGAAAATTGAATGTAAAGAATAACCACGTTTCCATAGTTGCTAGCCAATTAACCATATTGAGTTCAATAATGTTGACTACTGTTCTTATATACATTAACTCTTAGAGTGCTTGGTTGTGAAATCCTGCCACAGCATACTAACTGTATTTAATAGGATCTCCTTGTGAGGCTTCATTAAATTCTTTCAATTGATTCTTCTCCATTCAGCCCCTGCCCCCTCACAGTAATTACCAGAACTCTGAAAGAAAAAGCAAAGGCAAAGAATACTTCCCAGAAGAAGAAGAAGAAGGAGGGAAAAAAAAGGCTTATTCAATAGCAGGAGATAATTTTCAGAGCATTTGTAAGGCTTTAAAAAATTACAGGTTTTAAACTAGGACACCTTAATTCCTGAGCATGGTGGGATATTTTGCCAACACACACAGCCTGCCTCTTTCATGCCACTGCTTCAAAGTCTCCCAGATGCAAATATTTGCCTCTGTAACACATGGATGATGAATAGTGGGGAAGGGGCAGTTCTGGAGATTTTTTTTTTTCTCATTTAAAACAACTCCCTGCTAATTTTACAGCATAAGGTAAAAATAAAAAATTGGACTTCACTAGACAGTGAAACCTTTCACTTCTGTGAAGGCAATCACCTGAGATGTTATACTTTAGTGCAAGAGAAAGCCCCTGCTTTTGCAAAGTAAACTACAGTGGATTTGGCAGCATTTTACACTTGCTTGCACAGCTGCAAATCAAGATGAAAAGACTTCCAATTCAAATTTGAATTAATGTTTTTTAAACAAATCCAGTAATACCACAGAGGATTGATTTCCTGGCTTTATTCCAATGATATTTTTCTGACATACACTGGCCAAGCATTGTGCTTACACTTTCAATTTCATAAATTCTTTATTAATTACTAAAAAGCTGCCGATAATTTTTACTACAGAGTAAAACAAAAACTATATTGGAATTCATTAAGTTTACTTAGTTCAGCTAGTGCTGTAAGCTATAGAATTGTACATTTTTGTTAGAAGTATTTTATTCTTTTGTCCATTTATAGGTATGCATATATATATATATATGGGATATACCATAATGCAGCATCTGAAAAGAGAGGTTTTAGATAGACCTACTAATAGACCTACTGGTGTTGAATAAAATCAGTTTGCAGCTGTGCATTACTATATGTGAGTCACATGAGAAGGAAATATTGTCCTTACAGCTCTTTTTTAAAAATTGAAATTTAGCTTGCACTAGCATTTAAACTTGAATTGTACTGGATTTAGTTGTATTGCTGAGAAGTTGATGTGATATGGAGGAAGAACTGTTTCTCTGTGTTTGTTTTCACTGTTTTACAGTAAGCTCACATAGGTTCACTGGTCTTACTTTTTTTTAGGTTACTGAACAAAACCTGCATCATGTTCATGAATGTAACACATCAGAAGATCTTTGAGCAGTATACAGCATTCATGAATACATTAAACATTCAGCACCTGTTTCCAGGTATTTCCCTGTGTGAGGATAATCCTGTGGCTCACCACAGAGGTCTGTTAAATACTGCAATTTTCTCTCAATGGACTCGGCAATTTAGTTCATTTTGAAACATGAACCTATAGTCATCTTGCATACCCTTTGTAAGCACTCTGAGATTTCTGTATGCTTATAGAAGTCTAACAGAACATATTTATAAATTCCCCCCAGGATAGCGTGATATAAAACTAAAAAATGATAGGATATGTGTGTCTTTTACCTTTTCTGTAACTCTGTGAAAGGTATTGATAGTGCAAGCTGTATAAATATCTAATTGTCATTTGTGTACCACCTAGCAAATGAAGAAATTTATAGAGCTCTAGAACAGATTTTAATGAGATCTCCCTCCATATAATGTCATCCACAAGCACATAATGACTTTTATAGAATATGTTTCTCTGGTTCAGTGTATGGCTCATTCTGAGCAAATGAACTAGAGTCAAATCAGAAATGCAGATATCATTTTAATACCAAAAACATAACTGCAGTGTTACCTCTAGCACAACAAAATCAGCCTTTAGCCTTCCACACGCTGTTGGAAGGCTGGTTTGAATGAAAAGCCCCAGGAAAACAGATTTCCTCTGAGGAAGCTACATGCTGCTCAAAATAATTAAGAAACAGCTGTAGTTTCAGAGATTTTTCTCCAAGTCAATTGCCTGTGTCAATTGCCACTTGCCTGTGGCTCTGCTGCCTCTGTCACTGTGTCCAGGGAATGGATGGTAATTCATAAAAACTCTAGATGCTGTCACCACCCTTCCCAAATTCAGCATGGCACCCAGTTCCAGGCTACCTTTAGATCTCCATCTTTGGTCACCCTTTTGGGCAGCAAAGTTCAGTTATGCCTACACATCAGCTGCTGGCAAAGGAAAAGAAAGGATTTTTTTCCCATGATGAAATGGTTGGATACAGTCAAAGTATCAACACTGTTACTGTTACTGAGAACAGCCTTCAGTGCATTTTTATTGACCAAAAGTTGTAAAAAGAGCAGTGACCAATTTAAGACCTCACGGGAGGTTTTGAATATGCAGCTGTATTAACTGAAAATCTGACTCGATTTCTATTTACTTCAGACACAACCAGGAGCCCCTGACACACCTTCCATCAGATTTCGGGAGTCTGGACCAGCTCTTGAGACAGAGAGCACCTTCCAAATCTGTCTTCAGAAAATACTGCAGTTCACAGGTGCAGCCCATACTCAACACACAAGACTCAGGACACATTTACAGGAGGTGCTGGAGCGTGTTACTCCTCAGGGAAGAGCATCCAGAACTGGCCTCAGAATTGGAAAGCAACATCAATGTGGCAGTCAAGGGACTGCAGAAAGGCAGACCTTGTGCATAAAAGGTTGCTCCTCGGTGTAAGCAGTCTGAGAGTTGTTGAAACTGACCTAAAAGACAGAGAAGAGCTGTGCTACACCTTGTTGACTTGCACACCTCTCTGTTCTGTGCTCTGTGCCGTGCTCCATACACAGCAGTCCTCCAGGTTTCTCCCTCAGCTGCCCAAAAAAGGTAGCATCTACACACAGTGGGAGGCTGGGAGACACAAGGACCACCAGGAATGGTAACTGACAAGTTTTATGGTGATTTTGTAGGGCCCATGTGAGGCACTCATGCCATCAGAAAACGTGTTGGAATTTGGCTGGGCCCAGTCACATGGAACCACATGTCTCCCTCATCCCTGTTCTCAGGGATGCTTGGTTCTCAGGGATTCCTAGTTAGGATACTTAGAACCATGAGAGTGTGCTCAAAGAAGCCCAAGTTGCAGTAAGAGCCTCAGCTGCTGCTGAGCTCTGCAAAGACTCCCCTCTTCCTGGAACTGCTCCAGCAAATGTTAGTGATGGGACCGCAATGAAACGAAGACCAAGAGAATTACCTCAGTTAATCAAGTGTAATGATTAACACATCCATGAGCACCTTCCCTGCTCAAGAGCCCTTACCCAAGCCCCCTTGAGGGCCAATGGCCTTTCACACACCACACATCTGCAAAGGGCTGGTGCCATCTGATGCTCCCTAGCATCAAGGCAATCGGGATTGTGGCACATTGTCATTTCCACTGTGCCCCACCCCAGGTAATCCATGCCTGGGAAGAGGGACCCAGGATGCCAGGCAGAAGGGGAAGAGGATGGTTGATGGCAACGTGAGCCAGCAGTGCCCTGGCAGCCAGGAGGGCCACCCGTGTCCTGGGGACATCAGGGACAGCATCAGCTGGGCAAGGGAGGGGATTGTCCTGCTCTGCTCTGGGGCAGCCTCACCTCCAGTGCTGGGGGCAGTTCTGGGTGCCACAACAGCCCAATGTCAGGATACAGAGTGTCCAGAGGAGGCCACCAGGATGGTGAAGGGCTGTGAGGATAAGCTGAGGAGCAGCTGAGGTCACTTGGTCTGTCCAGGCTGGAGGAGACTGAGGACAGACCTCACTGCAGTTCTCCTGTTGAGGAGGATGGGCAGAGACACTGATCTCTGTGGTGACCAGTGACAGGACTTGAGGGAATGGCCTGAAGCTGTGTCAGGGCAGGTTTAGTTTGGGTATTAGAAAAAGGTTCTTCACCCAGAGGGTGGCTGAGCACTGGAACAGCTCCCCAGGGAAGTGGTGCCAGCACCAAGCTTGACAGAGGCATTTAAGGAGGCATTTGGACAATGCTCTCAGATATATGGTGCGATTTTGGGGGGTTTCTTTGCAGTGCCAGGAGCTGGACTTGATGATCCTTTTGGGTCCCTTCCAACTCAGCATATTCCATGACTCTGTGAACAGAATTCTCTCTCTCAGCCTTTTCTCCTAAGAGATGCTCCAGCCACCTCTCTCGCTCTCTGTTGGAGCTGCTCCACGAGAGCTCCACATCTCTCTCCTCCTAAGGAGCCCAGAAGTGCACGCAGCCCTCCAGGTGAGGCCGAGCAGATGGAAAGCACCTCCTTCGACTTGGGAATACCGTGCCTAACTCCCCTCCAGGACACCACTGCCCACAGCAAGACTCCTTGCCCGCCAGTTCCCCGGGGGAGGTCCCTGACCTGTCCCACCCTCACAACATGGAGGCGGCACGGGGCCGCCCCGGCGCGCTTTACGGCACGACGGCGCGGCACTGTCGCGCGGCAGCGGCGCGGCAGCCGGCAGGCGCGGTCGGGGCCACACGTGTGGGGTGAGGGCGGCGGGCCCGGCGGTGTGGGGAGCGGAGACCGCGGGTGTGCCTGGCCGAAAACCTCTCTGAGCCTCCCTCCCTGTGCCTCTGGTACCCCGCTGTCCGCTGGGAGGGTTTGACTTCGGCCATGGGTGTTAGGCAGGAGGCGCAGGCTGTTTTCTCCTCACAGCGGAGCCGCGGCCATGAGGTAATGCTGTCTCTTGCTCCGTTTGCAGTGTCGCCGCGATGGAGAGCAAGGGTAAAAAGAAGTTCGTGGGGAAGAGTGGGAAAGGACCTCGTGGGAAAGCGCCGCACGGGAAAAGGAGGTTTAAAAAAGATAATGGTAAGAAGGCGATAAGGGGAGGTCGTCGGTAGGAGCCCTGACTGAGTGGTTATGGTTGTGTGCTGGCATGCTTGGAGGTTTGGGGGTTTTTTTCTCCCATGATAAACTCATGTTTTGAAACGACTAGTTTGGTAGATGAGCAACGAGAAGTGGGTGTTGTCTGCCTGGATTTCAGTAAGACTTTGGCAGCCTTTTTTTCTTCCTTCGAGATCCTTACAGAGGATGAATTAAGGGCTGATGAGGTGAGGTGGAGTGAAAACTGGCTGAAGGGCTGGGTCCGGGACTGGTGTGCTCTTTCGAGACCACTGACTAACAGTGGACCCCGAGGGTCAGTACAAGGCCGAGTTGGGTCCAACACCTGCGTGGAGGTCCTGGTGATGGGGCAGAGTGCAGCGTTTTCGGATTTACCTGTGACACAGAACTGCAAGGAGTGTCAGGGGCACCAGAGGGTCGTGCTGCCCTGCAGGGATATGTCAGCAGGTCGCATGAATGGGCTGGCAGAAGCCTGGGGAAGTTCATCAGGGGGCAAAGACAGAGTCCTGCAGCTTGAGGGGAGCAGCTCCATCACTCGAAGATACTGGGGAGAGCCCAGAGGTGATCAGAGCTGAGCATGAACCAGCAGTGGTGGGCTGCTGGATCCTGGGCTATATTAGGAGGAGTGCTGTCAGCAGATGGAGAGCTGTGAGCCCTGCCCTCAGCCCTGGTCTGCCTTCACCTGCAGTGCTGTGTCCCAGCTCTGGCTCTGCAGTGCAGTAGAGATACAAATATGCTGGAGAGAGCCCTGTGGAAGGGCTGTAAGGATGATGAAGGGACCAGGGCATCTCTTCGTTCCAGACAGGATGGGCTGAGGGGGATCTGCTCAGTGTGTACAGGTGTCTGAAGGGAGGGCTCAAAGACAGAGACAGACTTTCTAGCAGTGCCCAGTGACAGGACCAGAGAACACTGGGCACAAACTAAAGCCAGGAGAGTCCTTATTAATATTTGGAAACCTTTTTTACTCCAGGAGTGACTGTGCACAAGCACAAGTTTCCCAGGGAGGTGGTGGAGTTTACCACAATGAAGACAGTCAAAAGCCACCCAGATTTGGTCCTGGGCAGCCAGTTTTGGGTGCCCTGTGTGAGCAGGAGGGTTGGACCAGATGGCTTTGAGAGGTGCCTTCCAACCACAGCCATTCTATAACTCTGTCCTGTACTCAGAACTGTTCTGACTGTATGAGCCACTAACTTGCTGAAATGCTTTAGGCAGGTTGCTTTGCAGGCCCTTCACCTCTGTTTGGTTCACCTAAAATATTCTCAGTTTAAAAATCCGAAGTTGATAACCTTTTGATTTTAGACTTGGCATTCCTGCACGTTAAGATAAAATTATCTGAGAGGTGAAGCTGGGTGGGAACCTGCTGTGGGTTAGGATTGAGAAGATGCCTTTCACTGTCATTTAGGACAGATGATGTTGGAACAGCTCTGGTCATGAACTGTGAAAGTTTGGGGATTTGGGGATTGATGACTTTGATGTCAGGGATGGTGAAATTCTTAATATAGAATAATCCTTTTTGTGCCTGAGCTGTTACAGTGCTGGCCAGAAAATAATGCCTGGGCAGAACTTCCCTAGAGAAAACTTACACACCCAGGGGCTGCACTGGAAACACCAGCTTTGAGAGGCACATAAGAATTCTTGTCAAATTCAGAATTGTTATTACAAAGTAGCTTAATTCTTGTTACAGCAATTTTATTATTTTTTTTTTAATTTTGAAGCAACAATACTTGTATGATAGCATTTTAATTTCTGTTGTGTTGGTTAATAGATTCAGGTCCAGCGAAGAAAGTCTTTAACAAAGCAGATGGGGAAGGAAAGCCTAAATCAGTTTCCAAGAAATTTATTAAAGGACAGTTAAAACCTGGAAATGCTACTGTCAAACAGTTCAAGAGTAAACAGCAACCAGAAAAGTTTGGAAAGAAGAGAAAACTCCAGGATGGTGAAGAAGGAGGTGAGCAGATTTTTAAGCCTGGATGTCAAGGGAAACCAGGTTTTGGGAAACACATTGTTCATCAGGATCTTGCTCTTTTTGTCTGCCTTTCCAAATTGGCTGAATAATTCCAGGTCTGCTTCCTGTTAATCTCTGCTGGGGGAAAAATTACTTCACTTGACTAAGATTGAGGCTGAAGTCATGAAAATCAACGGTTTGGAGTTTTCTTGGAAGTCAAAAGTAAAGACACAGTAGCAAATTTAAAAATTGTCATACCATCCTAAAGCTCTATTTATTTTAATGGCAGTGTGAAGGGATTAGGTGGAAACTGGCAATTGTTACATGTGATTTGCAAACACAGAGCTTTTCATAGTGTGTTTTGGACTGTGCTAAAAGTACTTGCTATAAGCTTTGGAATAGAAATTCATGAAGCAAAGTTGATTGTCCTTTACATTGTTTCCTTTCTGTGGTCCAGACTATCCTTTGAGAGAAAAAAAAACCAAATCATAATGGGTGTTAACACTGCTTTTACATTTTACAGCTTTTTTTCTTTCTGGTGTTTATACACAAAGCCTAAATAGTTGTCTGGTTTTATCATGTTTAATGGATTTCATTTTTCAAATTATTTTCTTCTGCTTGAGGTCTTCTTCTTTTCCTGTCCTCTCCTCTAAAGTAAAGCTCTACTGGGGCAGTTAATCAGTGTTGTAAAATGAGAAGTGTAATCTTAAATGAGGGGTTCTGGAGTTCTGCAAATATGTCATTTGTTTGAAAGACAGTAGATTATGTTGGGTATTTTATTATTGCTGTTCTTGCATGTTTGCAGACTGGATTCACATGGAGTATGCACTAGATGTCTGAAAATCTAATAGCAATACAGTGTTTTTATTAGGCTGTTTTTAAAAAAGGCAAACCCACAGCAAACCTTTAAATGTTGTTCATTAGAGTAAATTAAAGCCTCTGTGTATTGCACTGCTCTCAAAGCATTACAAGTTTTTCTTGTCACTGTTGTTTTAGGAGAGTGATATAAAAATCAATAATATGCTTTGTAAAAAGGAAAGCATGGGTTTTTGGATGGGTAAAACAGTTAAGTACATGCTGCTGAATATCAGTGAGCAGTGCTTTAAGCTCTAAAAATTTAAGGTGGTGTCTTTAATGCATAACTTGTAGCCCTTTTATAAAGTTATTTTGCCCAGGTTCGTTGTGTGGCAGTGCACAGTGGTTGTATAGTAAAATGCCATGCTTAAGGAATTTGACTGAGTAAAAAGATTAGGCATATAAAAAGGATTTAACTTTTTTTCCTTTTTTTTTGAGTTTTCAGATGAATACCTTTGAGTTAGGGTTCTCCTTTAGAATGAGGGAAAAGGTGTGTGTGAATTAAAAGTGAACTAAAACAGGAGAATTATTGGGGCAGCCATAGCTGCTAAGTACATCTTCAGTCAATTTTTAATCTATTAAGAGGTCTGTCATGCACCCTGTGACAGTTTTGAGGAAAATTAATTGTTTGCCTTGTTCTTCCAATAGTCTAGAAGCAGTGATTGCTAGCTTAGCACACTTAATTAAGATTTGTGGTTTCATGTTAGCTGGCTGGGTAACTGCATGCAAAGGTCCTGAATTGTTAGAAATTCAAGTCGTAAAACTGACACAGTTCAGACTGGGAAAGAATTCTCTTGCTGCTCTTTTACTGACTGTAGAAAATATATTTATTTTTGTCCTAAGGGTCAGATTCTAAGAAGCCAAAATGGAGTGACTTCAAAAAGAAAAAGAAAGAGTTAAAGCAAACCAGACAAACTAATGATAAAAGTAATTATGAAATAATTGTGAAATCAAAACAAATATGGGAAAGCATGAGAAGGTAATGGACTTTTTTTCTTCCACTCTACTGACTTCTAGTCATAAATTGCCAGAATTTATGCCTCTTTCTCATCTTGTAATTATATAAAACTGTATTTCCAAACCGAATCTCTTTGGGTGAACAGTAACACTGCTTGCAATTTTGTGGGTAGTTCAAACAGAGTATGGTGACCCATGGTCCTAGGAATGTCTGGACTGAACTTGTATTTTAGGCTAAAATTTATAAATTTGTCAGTAAGTGCTTAAGAAATTGCCTTTATTGTTTTGAACACTGAAATACAGAGCATGCACTGATTCACCCTGATCCTGCATGAGTTTTTTGTGAAGGTTCATTTTCTCTTGAGGATGTGATTCTAGAACTGGTGCCCCATGTCAGCAAGAAAAGTTAATTTTGCCTGTTGTAAATGTTTGTGCTTTGCATGCTTACAGATCTTTGGACCTGTAAGCAACTCTGCAAATTTGAGTTTATGTTTAAAAAAATATTTTTACTCAAAAAAACAATAAAGTTAAACTGTGGAATTCTGGTTTGATTTCCACAAACTGAAACAGCTTAATCTCATTTCTGTACAGGGCTAATGAATGACAGTGTAATTTTGGATTGGCAGAAGCCAACCTGGTTTTATTTGTACTGTTTTGCTTCTTAAATTGTAAGCATAAGTGAATCATACTACAAAAAAGCTGCTTCCTCAAGTAGAATTGTTTTACTAGGTTTTTTTTGTTTGTAGGAAAAAATGTGATAAGGAGAAACGAGAAAAGCTGATGAATGAACTCCAGAAGCTTCTTCATGGGAAAATTAAAAATGTAAGGAAAGACTAATGGCATAGTGCACAATTTCACAAAATCTTCTTTAGAGAATGGTGAAACTGTGAGTAAAAAGAGCAAAAACTGGGCTGAAAGACTGCATTTGGTACCTGTATTTTGGGGCAGTAGTCCTGGGATGCTTTGTCTGTCAGCTGGCTGTTGTAAAAGGCTGCCAAGTATCTTTAGTCCTGTGAGATTTGATGTTAGCTGGGGTTCAGGAATTCGGATTTGATTAGTTACAACTAATCAGTTGCAATTTTCTAGGGAAGTTAGTGTCCTCATGCTTAATTATACTAAGCAGTCTTTCTGCTTTATTCTTGAAATGTATAAATTTGCAGTGGAGTACATGTTGAGCTTTTCATATTCCATGCTGAAGTGGAACTGTTTCATCACACTTACTCTGAAATTATAAAGAAGAGGAGCAAAATGCAGAAACCATTTAATGGTTTTATTTCAGTATAAAAAACCTTAATGCATGTCCTTAATTGTCAGCAGCTGTTGTCTGTATTTTCTTAGCTAGAGTACTTGTGAAGGGGTAAAAACCTGTAAGTCTTGGTTTGTTATAAGCAGGTAACTGCTTTTCTAATTTTATAATTGGCATTACAAGTGGCATGAAACTGTACCAGAGGGCACATACATTAAAATAATTGTGGTGCATACTGCCTTTTGGAGGGCCTAGAGTAATGAAATATCTCTGTCCTTCAGCTGGCGTTTGCACACGATTCAACCCGAGTGATCCAGTGCTTTATTCAGTATGGTAATGAGAAGCAAAGGCAAGAGACATTTGAAGAACTGAAAGGTATTCTCATTTTACTTACATGCTTCTGTGTTGTGGTCAGGATGCATTTAAACAAGCCATGTTGTTTTCTCTTGAATATTTTTTGTTTTCTGAACTGATGCATCATTTCTAGTGAACGCTTCATACTTATTTAAATTATGACATATCGTTTCATAGAGTTAATGTAGTGAAAAATAAACCAGCTGAATGCTTCTCCCTTCTTCTAGATAGCCTAGTAGAGTTGAGCAAGTCGAAATATTCCAGAAATATTGTGAAGAAGTTTCTGATGTATGGGTGAGTATCAAGTGAATTTGCTCATCAGTGTTGTGTTGTTTCATTTCTAGTGTGAATGCTGCTTCTTAATCTGTAGTGGATTGATCATGAATAAAAAATGTCTCTGGAAACATCTTTGTAATATTATGGACTAAAGGCCGGGGAGTGCTAACAGTATTTTTTCCTTGTGCAAGAAGTAAAGCTAATGCTGGAAAGCATGACAAAAAAATAGTTAGATGTATGCTCAGAGTGGGTGTTTGCTGTGTAGAAAACTCTGTTTTTAAAAACTTTCTTTGCTAAGCATTTCAGGATGGTATTTGTTATTCTCTAGGATTTATTCACTGTTTACTTTCCCTCAAATGCCTTACAATTTCTCCACGTTCCTGGCTTTCTTTATGTATTTTCCCAAGTGCCGTAAGGCTGATTCAGATTTATAAATTTCATGGTTCCTGTTATAAAACTTACTACCTAAATGTGTTTCCAGAAATAAAACTATCAACGGGTAACCTTATATCTGTAAGTTTTAACTCTTGCTATTTCCTGTATTTCCCTGTAAAACAGGACAAAAGCACAAGTGGCAGAAATAATAAAAAGTTTTAAAGGCCACGTGAAGAAAATGCTCCGCCACGCTGAAGCATCTGCTGTGGTGGAATATGCATATAATGACAAAGCCATTCTGGAGCAGAGGAACATGCTGACAGAAGAACTGTATGGGAACACTTTCCAGGTTTACAAGGTGGTGTTTCAATACTTTGTGGTTTAAGATAGTTTAGCCTCTAAGGCATTGTGTTAGTAATGCCTCTCTTACCTACTATTTCTTTTGATGATGTTTCTTTCTGTCACCTGTCCAAAGGTAGCCTAGTTCAGCATGTTTAAATGTAATGATTACTTGCACGTTTCTAGTTTAGGTGAAATTGTTGTGAGTTTTTTTAGTCTGAACTTTGTAAAATGTGCTGTGTTCATGTGTGAGCTTGCAGTGCTCATCAAAGACAGTTTGTTCTTATATAGTTTCAGTTCTCATAGTGTCTAGGCTGAAATCATCCTTGCTGAGGTAAGACTTAGGAGTAATTCTTCATTAATACTGTAGATAAGTCTTATGTCATAACTACCTTATGTCTTGTGAGAACTGAGTGTGGGCAGAATGGGCCAGTATCTACATAAAATGTTCCATTTAGGCTTAGTTTTTCTCTTTGTTCTCTTTTTCTGTGGAGACTGTAGAACTTGAGTCCAAACTTCACTGAAACCCTGGTCTGTGGTAGATCCTCAGGAGGCAGTTGGAACCTTCTTAAAAAACTACAACCTCCATTCTTTTGAATTCCATTTTTAACTTTTGCTGACTTGGAAAGTTGGTATCCATTAGGGTTAGGAATTTTGCTACGAAGTACAGAACTGTTTTACCCAATTACTACCTCCACTCTAATGGCTTTTTCACCTGTTCACTTGATACCCAAGATTTCTGTTAAAATAATCTTAAGAAATTTAACGGCTTATTTCTGAACCTGTATTTTCTTAATGGGTTATTACAAGTTTTAGTTAGGCATTTTTGCAACAATGAGTAGTAAAGAGGCGTGTTTGTTGTGATTATGGGCTGTAAATTGCACTGAGGGTCAAACAGCCCATGAAATCAAGTGCAGTGTTAGCTTCCATCATTCTGGTATTTTTGGCACAACTGCTTTAAGTAACTAAACATTTTGGTGCAAAACTGAGATTCAGCACAATGTAGGTTTATAAAAAATTGCAGTGTAGTCTTTAAAAAGTAGCAGAGATGATTTAAAAAATATTTGTTCTAATTGTCTGTCCAGTCAGACTTTTTACAGCAGATTATTTTAAAAGAGTTACCAGTGTAATTCTTTTGTTGAGATACAAGTATTTCTTTGTGTAAGGTATATGGTATGTATTCCTCCTCTCTGCTGTTCCTGAACTGGAATTTCCTGGGCCTCTGTTAGTTTCTCAGTTCATTGACTTCTTGTGTTGCCCTCTGATGTGTGCATAAAGCAGGATTTCTGCTTAGCTCAGGAGCACCTTAACACAATGCCAGTTTTGTGTATTTTGCCTTGTGTCTGGTATGAAGCGCTGATACAACTGGCAAAAAGCAGCTCAGCCTATAGAAAGGAGTTTTGTTAGCTATTGAGGAGTATTTAATTTATAGAAACTTTAGTTTACAGCTCCTGGCATGCTCAGAAAAGGCAGCTTTGTATTTTTAAAAATTGTAAAAGTTGTTAGTTTTGCAGAAAATCCATTTGGTTTTTGCAATTCATGACATTTGGTTGAAAAGAGTCTAAGCATTGCAATTTTTTTTTAAACTCTGATAGTCTGCTGGTACAATTAAACCTCTGATTGTGCATTCATTTCAGACACCAGCTGTCCCAACACTGGATAAAGTGCTAGAAGCTCAACCTGAAAAGAGAGAGGCCATCTTGGATGAAATGAAGCAGATTCTTACACCAATGGCACAAAAGTAAGGGCAGAAGTTGGCTGAAGGTGTGACAATCTAGCACAAACCAGCTTGTTCTAGACATACAAACAATGGCACTGGTATATTTATAAATTCTAGTATATTTCTAAGACAACAGTGACACTGATACTCTTTTAAGCTGTAATGTTGCTGTGCTGTGTAGTCTGTGGTTTTGTCTCAGGTGTCATAATGAATATCTCACCTTAATTTTGAACTCTGCTTTTATGAATTAAAGCACCCTCTGTCCCACTTAGACAATTGGTGGAAATGTTGCACTGTGATGTATTTCCGTAGTGCATTATTAGATATGATTCTCCAATGGTCTTTGTGGTGAAATAGGTTCTATAATTTGTAAGTTTTGGCAGAATCTTCCAGGTATTGTAAATGTTAAAACATCTGAATCCAAAATGACCCTGTGTTTTTTTGCTCACCGCGCTGCCTAATTTTTTAAAAAACAAATGAGGTGTTGCAAGCACGGTTTAAAATGGTTGTTTGTGGGGAACTTGTTGCTTATTTTCATCTGTCCAAATACAGAGAGGCGGTGATAAAGCACTCCCTGGTACACAAAGTGTTTTTGGACTTTTTCACTTACGCTCTTCCGAAACAAAGATCTGTAAGTATCTTTATTTTGCTCTTTGTCTTCTTTTGCCTTTCAGTGGAATGTTTTCTGTCCTGTGAAAATGTAGTAAGTTAACTAGATAAAAATACACATCTTTCATTGGTAGAGTTTCTAGACATCTGGTGATCCTGGATAGGTGATTGGAGAGAAGTGTTGTATGAAGATTTATAGTCACAGTGAACTTTCACAATAGTTTGTAATACTTGAATTTTTTTTTTTTTAATGGGATGATTGTGATGTTTCCTCTCCTCCTGCTAAGTGATCCTTCTTAGTAGCTGGGGAATGGTTGAAGTGAGGATGATTGCTTGCAGTAGTCCAGCTTTCCAAGGTGTAGTTTCTTAACAACTTGCAGTAATTGTCCAAAAGTCTCTTGACCAAAACACAGTGAGATTGGCCCTTCTCTCAGCAACCAAAACTTTGTCTGCTATATTCATATTAAATTGCATGTTGAAGATTACGTCAGGCATTCTTGTAGTTGGGCCTAAATCCATCTGTGTGATGTGACATGGTTTAAGCTGGTATCCTGTTTGACTTTACCTGTCTTCAGGGTGTGTCCATCAGCCTCACCTTGGTTCTGGAGCTCAGAACCATCTCACTTCAAGTCAGGCAGAGCCTTCTAAACTTGCTGTCTCATGCCTCTTTCTGCCAGATCAGACTTCTTTGTCTCTGTTAATAAACCAAAGCTATGGGTAGGGAGGTGGACTGTTTGTGGCTTATTCTGAGTGCCAATTTTCAGAGCCCAGAGCATTGGGGTTTTTCAGACACAGCATTGGTTTCGTGCAATGCTGTGTCTGAAAATGCTTTTGGGTTTGGAGGCTTGCATGAGTCAGGGGAATAAGGGAATATCTCTCCTTGCTTGGCTTTCTGTGCAAATGTGCTGGTATATGGACGTGCTCTTTGGGATTTGGAAAACCTCTTCAGCAGATCTGTTCCTGCCTATACTTACAGCTAGTGACACCAACTGTGTTCTGACTGAGCAATTTGTAAATAATTGGTGAAATGCTTGGAGCCTTTGGCTACAGAGCAAGGAGAACTAGGGATAGAAAGGGGCATAGGTGGGAGCTGCACTTGAAGGAAATCAATTGGATATTAACAGAAGTAGTATCTACCCAAGCAGCCGTGATTTTTTTTCTTTGGCTGATGGTATTGTCAGATGGCTTCAGAAAACCTCATTCCTTTGATATGAAGACACAACTTTTGGCTGTGTCTTGTAATATCTGATTTATAATTTAACCTGGTGAGTAAATGACTTTTTATTCTTCTTACTTTCTGGCTAATACTCTGTATGTATCAATATGCATCAGCTTCAAACATTTCTTCCTAAATTAATGGTTGTCTTTTTCTCTGATTTCTGTCTCAGTTCTGAGCACCCTTTCCTGAACTTTTGGTAGTAGGGCAGCTGACAAGCTTCAATACAGTTGTGATTTCATGGCATGAACATGATGAACAGTGTAATTTTAAAGGGAGAAAGCTTGTGTCATTTACAGTCTCTTGGACTCCTGTTGAGGCAGTTTTTCATAGGTCAGGGAAATAAGAGTGGTTCTGTAGAGCCAGTGATGCAGTGTAGTGTGGGCAGACAAAATAATTCCTTCAGGCCCTCGCCCACCTCCCTTGAGCCCCTCAAGCCTTTCCTTTCATCTTTTTTGCTTTATCACCTTTTCTTCCCTAGGAAATGATAGAAGCTATCAGAGAGGCTGTGATCTACCTGGCACACACTCATGATGGAGCCCGAGTGGCAATGCACTGTTTATGGCATGGCACTCCCAAGGTAATTTTTGGTTTCCTTCTACTTTGTCCTCTCTGACTGCCTACATGGGTCCTTCTGCTTCTACACATTTTCATGCAATTAAAAATTGGAGAGCAAGGTTAAAAACTGGCCCTTCTTTATCTTCTTTAAGGAGTGGGGTTTTTTTGTGGATCAAATGCTTTCATTAGAACTTTTGTAGTGTAAGTGTCTCCTTTTATTTTTAGCAGAGGTTTTTGGCTGGGAACCATTTTTCCATTGTTAGGTTATTTCATTTGTCCCGTGGATTTCTTAATATAACTGAAATTGACAGTAGGTAGAGGACAGCAAAGAAGTCATAATGTGAAACTGTGTTTGGCTTTGGAATGCCAAGACTTACAAAATGTTATAGGAAGTGTTGTTTTGGTTTCATCTGCTGATACAGTATCCAGAAATATTTTTGGTGTAGTGTATGTCATCACATCTTGGAAATACTGAAATGCCTCCTATGCTTTTCTATGTTAAAAAATAAAAAAGACAACTTATTAAAATAGTCCACTTGTTAAAGAATGCAGGAAAAAAAAAATTTACCTAGGATCTAGGTGCAGTAATGGATCTAAAGAAGACTGAGCAGTGATTCCAAGAGCAAAAAATACAGGGAGGGAACTTTCTGACAAAATATTCTTACTAGTAGTAGGGATTCAAACCAAGCTAGTTTCAGGTTCTGTTGCATATGTTTCTTTCCAAATGAAGAGATGAACTGCATACTTCTTTAATTAATGGACAAAATATGAGTGAACATATGTGGTGGTTTGGGGTATTTTGTTTGCTGTATTTTCTTCCAAGTTTTCTTGACATCTCCCACTGGTGATCTGGACTTGTAAATATATTACAGGATCTCTTTGGAATCAAAACACAATTCATGTTTAACTTTTCACACTGGTTCTGGGTGTAAACTAAATATAATGTGTGAGTCTTTGGTGGATTCCTTTGCTTTAGAAAGCAAATTGAAGATTATCTTTTTGAAAGGTGTAAATAGCAGTTTAGTTACTCAGAATCACTGGCATTCTGGCTCATAAGAATTTCCTCTTTGTTTTTGGATAGGACAGAAAAGTCATTGTGAAAACTATGAAGACGTATATTGAAAAAATAGCAACGGTGAGTGTTCATTAAGCATTTATTTCATAGTGTCTCAAACTCTAGTGATTTGATAGAGGCTAGCTTGAATGTTATTTGTTGCTGGGAACAACTCTGAGATGTTAATAAAACCAGTCTTAAAGTAGCAGTGATGTATTAGATCATATAAAATAATTGAACTGTATGGAATGTTTAGAGACACGCCAAGAAGATTCATTGTGGGCACTACATGTAGTGCTATGCTTTGTTGTGGCTGAGTTCATTACTATTCCTCAGTTTTCCTTCTGCTTTTTATTTTGTTGATCCCAACTTTGTATGGCATATGGCCATTTTTTGTATGTATGTATGTATATATGGCCATTTTTTGGTTGGGAGTTAAACAACTTGTATAAAGAAGAGGAAGAAAAATGATGATGTGTTGGAAATGTCATTGAAAAGGCTCTTTCAACGTGCATATTTCTTGGAAGATGCTCAATATTTTTTTCAAGTCAGGAAGCTTCAAAATACATTGGCATACAATGGAAGAAGTCTGTTTTATTTTTTTAGTTAGTAACGTGTGTTTGGAGACTGCAGCATCAGCAGAGTACCAGTTGAAATCAGATTCAATGGACTTGGGCAAAACTGCAGCTATAAAGAAGAGCTTTTTAAACTTCCCTTCCTGGTTGCTGTGGGGATATTTTATTTGTTAATAAAATTGTTGTCTCAATTAGTGGCCTGTAAACATTTTGATTACATCCAAGGCATGCATCCCCAATACATATATTCATGTATAAATTACATGCCTTTACTACTATAATAGTGTACATTATAAAGCATACACAGAAACAGAAAATTTGAAAGGATGAGATAAAAACAACCAGAGGCTATTTTTATTTTTTTATTGACGGTGCCAAAAATTATTTTCTTTCTGCACCGTAATGGATTGTCTTGTGCAACCCACTTTGAGGGCCGCTGGTCTAGGTAATGTTTCTCTCCATAATTTTCCACTAGAACAAATTATTTGTTTAATTTTATAGATTATGTATTATATGGAAATATGAGACAGTGGGTAAATAACAGCTGACACAACACTGGAGCACAGAAGATCTGGCTGCACTTTGATATAGAGCCTCTCTGACATAAAAGTGAATTTGTTTGTGCCTTTTTGAGTGTAGTGGAGACCTGATCTCCAGCAGTGCAGTAGAGACTGTATGGCTCATTGCAGAGATATGATCTCCTGAAATACTGTACATGACTTAGTTCAGTTTTAAGCAAATCTACAATAGAAATAAAGTCTGTATGTAAAGTTGCTGTAGGGAAAATACTATGATTTCAAATGTTGATAATACAATAGGATTGGGTTAATAACTTGAATGTGATAAAACAGTATATCCACTTGAAATGGAAGATCTACCTTTGTTTTAACAACGTATTTCTCTTTGCAAGCCTTGCAAAGAGAAACCTAAATGTTGGACTTCTCTCATTCTATGACAGAATTTGCTTGTGCTTCATGTTGTGTTATGTTTGAGACAAACCCTCAGAAATCATGATTCTAAGTCAGTATATTCATAAAAAATGACTGCATGTGGTTTCTGACGTCTCATCTTTGCAGGGTGAATTTTCTCATCTGGTCTTACTGGCAGCATTTGATTGCATTGATGACACTAAACTCGTGAAGCAGTTAATTATATCAGTAAGTAGTTTAATTTCTCCTAAAACAGTGTCAGTGTGTTTGTCAGTGTTTAGGAGGATGAAAGTAGGAATCCATCTGCTTTTTTAGACTATTTAAATACTTCCCATCTTTCCTGTTTCATTATACTTGTGTGTCATGATTAGTTTTTTCTTCTCCTAGCAGACCGTAGCACTTTCATACATTGTTTTAATTATTTATTTGAATAAATTTTTAAGCCAAGTTCAGTGCTTGCTGAATTTTTTTGTTTAATACACATTCACTCTGGATAAGGGGTGACTGGAGTCTCTTTGAAGTCAATGTCTTTTATCACAGAAGTTTGAGCTCTGCTAGTATTTCTAGAGATTAAATCAGTGGAAAACTTCATAATGATGGTGTTACCATATTGATTTTACAAGCAGAACTATTTGCATCCTCTCAGCAGAGAAATTAACATTGATGTACATGCTGTAATAGTAGTATTCATGCTATAGCTGTAAGGGCTGGCTGGTTTAGGGGAGGTGGCAGGGAGATAAAGATGAGGCAAATCTGTGTGTGGAGAAGGAATATGAGGAGGAAGCAGTTCTGATGAGGCTTGTTTTGAAAAATAGGTTTTCTCCTGTTTTTCAAAGGTCTCAGGTTTATGGTTTCTTGCATAAGCTACCTGGGCTAAGGTATTATCCATCCCAGCTCCCTAAGTTGCCACACAGAGGTGATGGAATGTTTGCTCTTTGGTCATACTGCCACACCAATCTGGACAGAAAATGCAGAACAAGATGTGGCCTTCATGCGTACACAGTTGGCCCATCAGGGCTTATGTGAGGTCAAGGATGGGGAAAGGATGGCAGGAAAAGGGGAAAAAAAAAATAGGATTGAAACCAGCTCTTCAGATAGTGGATGAAAATTAGTAGTAGATGATAAGGTGGAAACCAATCATTAAAATTACTTCAAAGAGCAGTTAGACTTCAAAAATACCTTGTAGGCATTGTCATTCTGTCCATAAAAAAATTTAGCTTTAGGAAGGTAAAAATCTAGTTAGATTTAAGGGGGAGAAAAAGTGAGGATTTTTTTGTAGTTTTGTTGTTTTGGAGGCGTTTTTGTTGGTTTGGAATTTTTTTTGGTAGTATTGCAAAATTCATCATTCGTGTGGGTTTGCAGTATGGCTGAAAATTTGTAGGTAAAAGATGGTTTTAAGCTCTTTAAATCCTCTTGTGGAAAGTCTTTTATCATCATCTCTCAGGTCCATGGAATCTTAATCCTGGACCAAAGGGTGTGTGTGGTGATTTGAACTTTTGTGTGTGACTGTAACTGTACATTGAGCACTTGGCACGTGTAAGGATTCAGGCAGATTTTAGCACAAAATCCCTCTTCACTCCAAATTCCAAAATTCCCAAATTCTCTCAAAATTCCCAAAAACTTCCAGAAAATTTTCCATAAATTTTAAAAAATTCCGCAAAATTTCCCAAAAATTCGCGAAGTTCTCAAAAATCCCCAAAAATTCTAAAAAATTTCTCAAAATCTCCCCAAAATTAAAAAAATCTCCAAAATTTTGGAAAACCTTCAAAAAATCCCCTGAATATCCCCAAATTCCCCAAGATTCCCAAAATTTTCCAACAATTTTTAAAAATTTCCAAAAATCCCCCAAATCTTCCAAA
Organism: Mixornis gularis; assembly: GCA_003546035.1. NCBI lineage: Eukaryota > Metazoa > Chordata > Aves > Passeriformes > Timaliidae > Mixornis > Mixornis gularis. The sequence continues at coordinate 2,141,867 of QVAJ01000046.1, read as the reverse complement.
ATCCCCCAAAACTCCCTAAAAAATTTCACTAAAATTCCCCAAAATTCCTAAAAAATTCCAGAAATTTCAAAACATTTCTGAAAATTCCCCAGAATTCCCAAAATTAAAAAAACCTCCAAATTTTCTCAATTTTTCCCCCCAGAAAAAGAGAGTGAATCACTTCTCTCTTTCATGAGGACTCCAAAAGGATGGAGATATTACCAACAAGAGATAGCATGTCTCTGTCATTTAGAGCTTCTCCTGGTACTTTTTCACAGTTCTGATACTGATAGGGGCCAAGAACTGTTACTTAACTGATGTTTTGTTGTGGTTTGTTTACTCTCACAGGAAATAAAGGCTTCTTTGCCCGATATCATAAACAACAAATATGGGAAGAAGGTCTTGTTGTACTTGCTGAGTCCTAGAGATCCTGCACATTTTGTTCCAGAAATCATCACACTTCTGCAACAGGGAGATGGAAATGCCTATAGGTAACTCAGATGTGAAGGTTACATGGTTTTTCTTAAGAGTCCAGAAGAAGTCATGCAGCTTTTTCTCATTATTTAATTTCAACTTTTCTTTGTAATAAATCTAAGTGATCTAATTATATGTAAATAATACGTTTGCCCCTTTTGTAAAGGGCAAATATGGTGATATATGTTGTGTGTAAGCTCCTGTATCARATGTAGTGTAGAAGAAAATTTGTGATATGCATTACTGGTGCTTTGGGTAGCATAAAAGTATATCTCAAAATCTAGCAATGAAAATGGAAATTGTTAGTTTAATTTCAGTCTCTGGTATTGACACTGATGCTTACCAGCTTTTGAAGAAGGAACAATTCTAGATGACTAGTAGGCTGTGTAAAAAATACATGTCCATAGCTGAGATAACAAAATGAAAAGAAATAGTAAAAATGTTACTAAGAAGAAAAATCTCTATGAGGTTTTGAGACAGTCAGCTTTAAACACTTTTTCACTCCATACGTTCCTGAGTTCTGTGTTCAACATGAATTCAATTGTACACGAAACAAGGGGAACAATAATGCCTAAATTTGAATCTAAAGTGTCTCAGATATCACATAGCTTCTGAAATTTCTTGTTCCTTGATGTGCATGCAGTGCAGATCTTCTGCAGTAACGTGCTGTCTCTTTCATCAGCAAGAAGAATACTGAACTCCGTCGCCATGAACTSCTGGAAGCCATTTCCTCACCTTTGCTGGAGTATTTGCAAGAACATACCCAAGAAGTAGTGGTAGACAGAGCTACTTTTGTCTTGGTTGCTGATATTTTAGGAACAGCTCTTGGTGACACCCAGCCTGCACTCGATGCAATTGCTAAATTAGCAGCTGAAGAGCTGGTTCCAGGGGGCCAAGATGGACAGGTAATGTACAGGAAACGTTCTGAGATCTTGCAGATCCTCTGCATTACTAAAATGAAGTCTGGTCTTGTTTTCCTTTATGTGAGACATCATAGCCCTGATAGCACTTGTACATTAGGTGTGATCCTGTTTTCTGACTTGTTGATTTCATAGTTTATTATTATTGGTCCATCTGGAATGATGGTGGCTTGAGCCAGGATTTCTGTGAGTTGTAGGGCAAGGTGCTTCATGATCTTCAGTCTTCAGAACTGCTTTAAACACGTGGTGGGAGGGTTGCTGACAAGCATGTTACACAGTCTCTCTTTTAATGTTATCACTGTGCAATCGAGCACTTAGCAAAGTTTTTCTTTTTTATAGGTCATTTGACTGTTTACACTGAGAGGGACAGGATCTCTTACCTTTTGGGTGTGCATATCTCCATGCAAGGAAAGATCTTAGATAAGAGCTTTTYGTCCAGACAGTATGACCTTCTCTTCAAGGAGTGGCCCTCCCCTACTTTGTTAAACTCAGTCAGATGTGTGTCCATAGACTAGAAAACAAAAAAAAAAATGTATACTATGCTTAAAGATATATATCCTCCAGATTTSCACAGTTGTGGTGTTTTAGCTTTGTGTTTCACATTCTTTGATAAACATTTTATGAAATTCTGTGTGAACCTACACGTTTTCTGTGACTTTGTGTGAACCATACTGTAGTTGATTTTCAGGTGTGGAAATGTGAAAGGTCTGGAAGTTCTGACAGAGGCAGTTAGACCAGGAGGTTTATTGAGAATTAAGTCCTTGGAAGGGTGAATGAGATGTTGGTTGACATAGTTTATATTACTGAAAATTAAATGTTATGGGGAAGATGGTAAGAGTTAAAAATAGTCAATTTGAATGAACAGCCAGAAACTTGTATCAAACTTGTTGATATTAGCATAGGTCATGACTCTGTGAATCAGTGTGATGGCAGAGTGAATAAATCCAGCAGAAATAATGATGGCCAGACAGGTAACTGAATTTTGAACCAACATCGCTAAATAATTTTGGTTTGTTTTGTCTCTTCCCCTTAAAGCTTCACATTGCAGAACATCCAGCAGGCCATCTAGTTTTGAAATGGTTGCTAGAGCAGGATGAAAAAATGAAAGAGAGTGGAAAAGAAGGTATGTTGGAAATACAGCTTTATTTGCTCAGATTGACTTCAGAGTAATTTGCTATCTGACCTCAAATAAGACAGTTGCAGTTATTTCTTTGAGTATACTCATATATGAAAAATTTAATGTTATTGTTTCTCTCTTTTTGCTGTTGTGAGCTGCTGTACAAACAGAATGCCAAGGGTGTGTTTGCTTTTTTTTTTGCAATGCAAGCAGTGGTTGGGTTTTTTTTCTCAGGGCTTTATTGTGTATTTGGGGTGGAGTTTATTTCTGTGCTTAAAATGTCTTGATAGCTTTGCTAAATTACATAGTATGTTAAGGATAATAATAGAAACAGTAAAGTCTTTCTTGCAGGAGCCCCTGTTTCATTAGTGCTTGTAAGCCAGGCTGTAATCTTTACTGTGTTCATTAGTACTGCTGGGTTAATGCTTTGTAACTGTTACTAAAATAATTTGTGCACAAAAATAGGACATCTTTGCTAGTTTGTGTCCCATAAGGCAGATATTGGGCACAGATGTTCTCATCTTAATTTAGCTTTTCAACTTATGTTATTACATAACTGTAAAATCTTCTGTGTGTATCACTCTATCCTAATAGTGATTACTTTTTCTCATACAGAAAGCTCAAAAAATGGAAGCAAATGGTTGGCAAAGCATAATCTTYCCTTTGTATAAGTTTTTTTTCTATGTAGAACTATCAGATCTTGTTAAACTTTTTATTTCTTTTCCTCTTGATACATTCAGGTAGCCAGTATTTCCCTTAAAAATGTTAGTTGTGCTTTATTAAATCTTTCTGAGARTAGACTGTTGTCCCACTTCTCAAGCAGATCGTTGAAAATGTGCAAAGGAAAAGTTTTATGATTGTCTTTCAGAGACTTGCCTGTCTGAAATGATGATAGTAATCTGGATTTATTTCTGTAAAAATTGTACAGTTTCCAGTTTAATCACACACTGTTCCCTTCAGTTTCTTYCAAAGAGTACCATTCAGAACTGTTGCTCTGAGTTTATTAAATTGGCATTAAACCCCAAGCAAATTGTTATCACATGGGGAACRAGTTGTATAAAATCTGACCTGTCTTGAGGTGGTATTAGGACCTRAAGGGAGAGTGAAAAACAGCTTCAGTGTTTGGAGGTTGGTGTTGGTTGGGGTTGGRTGGGGTTTTTTTGCATTGTTTACTGCTGAGTTTGCTCAGCATGCCAAGCTGTAAGAGCAGCTTCCATGCAGTTCAGTTTTTTAAATTCTGCTGAGGCCTCTGAAGTCAGCCTARGTTAGTGTAGTGAATCTGAAGTCAATTTAGGCTTTCAAAGCCACTGGAGAATTAGAGCCCTGGAGCATCAGTACAGTTGAAAAAGACGAAGTTTTTGCATCAGTAAAGGATTAGATCTGACATGTTAAGTGACTTCTGTTCAAATTCTTTTCCTTCAGTTGCAGAGACAGATGCTTGACAATGCATCARCAGAGGTGTTTCTGTGTTTAGTGTATTGCATACAATGACCTGTTGAGCCAGAGTGATTCKGTGATTCTTGCCAAGTTCTGTCTTTGGACTGGATGCCTTCTCTTGAAATATTAATAGCCYTTCACATCCTTTTCAGAAAACAAACAAATTTGCACACTTCATAACAGTAAACTGTCACACAATGCTGCTGTTGTCTAACAAATTCCATGCAGCACTTGGAAGTAGTCTAATATCTATAAAGGTCAGCATTGCATTGAACAGTCAGTTACTTTGAGGGAGCAGAACTTTGTGAATACTTGGGGGAGTGGAAACAATTTGGTTAAATCAAAACTGCAGAGAACTTTCAACAGGCTTCTTTGTGGAAAGATAAATGTTTCATTTTTTTCTTCCCCTGCTTCTTTCCCACATTTTGCAGTTTGCTTTGGGAGAACGCTGGTGGAGCATGTTGGTATTGAGAATCTSAAGACCTGGGCAGAAGTAAATCGAGGTGCCATTATTCTTTGTTGGTGAGTAAGAYAGACACATGACTACTTCTGATTAGGTTACATTGTTAGTTTCTTGAACAGCTGAGAGAACTTCAATTGAAATTTCTACCAACAAAAATGACATCCACAGTGTGCTATCTTGAGAGCAAGTGGCAAGTCTTGAATGAAACAGGGATTAGAAAAATTCAAACCAGAGTTTCTATAGGTTATACCTTGAGTTCCATCTTTTGTAATACTAGGAAGCAGCTCAGTATCAGAAAATCTGAAGATTAAAARCAAAATTATTTTTTAAAATTGTGCCTACCATGTTTTGTTTTACCAGCACGAAACTCAAAAGAGCAGTCCACAAATAGCTACATTAAAATAATTAACTTTAGAATACCTAGGACTGGTGGCAGCCTACGAAAATCTGGTAGTTGTTTTGTTTTGGTAGATTATTGCTTTGTGTTGGTGCCTTAATTGCAAAGCCTGAAAAGTTCTCATTCTGAAGTAAAGCAGTGTTTGGAAGAGACCATACATAAGAATAGACTATGCAAAGGCCTGTGATGAGCTAAATGGCTTAACAAACAAATTTGAAGCAGTGAACCCATACAACTAGTGAGATCAAAAACACSCCACAGGGATCAGATTAATGTTAACATTTTGTTTTATCAAGAGTGAGCTGCAGTGTTAAGCATCACTACTTTCACTTTGTAGGTCACAGAAACCCAAGGTTTTGTCCTGTAGCCTGAAGTGTGTGGTCTGTGTTCTGGAACGTGTGTATCAGCCTTGCCCTTCTGGCACCTCATAAAGACTTTCACTGAACCAAAGTCAGCAAACAATTCAAGCAGACCAGCATGATTTTGAATATTAAGTCCCTTGATCTCTTTTTTCAGCTCCACTTTTCTCTCCTAAAGTTACTTTAGATTCCTTGCTTTTTTTTTTTTTCCATCTCTGGTCTCTATCAGTTTAGAATAGGGCTACTTCAATGTTCGTGCTCTTTTGCAAGGTGAATCAAAAGTCATTTTCACTTCTGTTAGCTAATCTGTGTTTAATTCTAAGGTTTTTTAGTCATTATCACTCAGATCACTAGTGAGAAGAACTGGTAGTAGAAGAGTAGTTGCAATCCAGATACAATGCCAGTTCACACAATGTCTTAATAGTCATATACATGTGGCTGTTAAGATTGTTCAGCTGCCCAAATGATAATGCTCTTTCTTTGCCTCTTATAACAGGCCTTTAGAATTCAACAAATGCACCTAATGCCTTTAAATTATCTGATCCTGTGCACAGATGTTCAGTGAAGTCTTGTTAGAAAGGCTTATTCACCGATGCTATATTAATGCTTGGATGTTTTTCCTTTAAGTCAAGGCTGAACAGATTCATTTAACATGTGGCATCATTGGTGTATGTATTAAGCTGTTGGGATTGTCCAAATAAAGTTGTAAAATAAATTAATAGGTTTTCCCCCCTATTTAACACTTTAGTAAGCTGTTCAGTGATCAGTGTGACAATAGTCTTTTAATAGACATTGAAGACTTAGAGATAAAACAGGAAATTGGTAATTGCTCATTAAAGAAACCAGCTGAAGAGTGGTGTATTTTGTGGAAAAGTCTGTGAGGAGTGGCTGTCTTTCCCCTTCTCTGCTATTACTCATGTCACTACAGGTGTGGAGCCTTGACAAGTGTCCTTTGTTACCAATCCAGGAATCTTACCTCCCAGACCAGCAGTATTTTCACCCATACCGAAATTTAACTAACAGAAAAAAAAGCATATTGTAGGGCTGTTTGTTTGAAGGAATTATGTTGATAGTCTTTGGTTTATTTCACTTAAATCTAAATCCTTTGTAGACTGAACTTCTCTTGATGACTTTTTAGGCATGATATCTTTTTGTTTAGGCAGCTGAGAGCACACAAACAGAACCATCTCCTTTAGTTCCATTTCATGTGACACTTGCTTACCTCACTATCACATAGCAATTAATCACATATTTGTTTAACTGCATGCACTGAAGTCAAGAGATTACCTAAATTGTACAGCAGTAATAAATTTAGCCTGGTGTAAAGTGACAGTAAGGGGTTTTTTTAACATAAAGTAATTGTTCAGTGTTTAAAAAACTTTTAATTTAAAAAACCCAAATACTTCTTGTAATGGTTTGACAATGGCCACATACCAGGCAAATGAAAGCCACTCGCTCACCCTCTCCTGCCACAGCTGAGCAGAGGAGAAAAACAAAAAGAAAATTATGAAAGGGTTCATGAGTTGAGACAAGGATCAGGAGAAAACACTTGAAGTGCAAAACAAGTTTAACTTAAAGTTAGAAAGTGAATTTGTCACTAAAAGAATCAGAGGAGGATAATGAGAAGTTAAATAAGCCCTTACAGAAACCTCACCTTTTTCCCCCAGGCCCTCCCTCCTTCCCACCAACAGCTCAGGCACACAGCGTGTGGGGTTTGGTCASTTTGTCACCCGAGGTTTTCCTCCCCTGCCCAGGGAGAGGAGTCCTTGCCCTGTGAGACTGTGGRGTCCCTACCACAGGAGACAGTTGTCCTTGAACTTCCCCAGCTTGGCTCCCATCTCACGAGCAGCAGTCCTCCCAGAATTGCTGCAGTGTCAGTCCCTCCCACGGGCACACAGTCCTCCCAGAACTGCTGTGGTGTGGGTCACTCTTCCACGGGGTGCAGCCCTGCAAGGACAGGCCCTGCTGCTCCAGCCTGGAAGCAGGGCCCCTCTCTCCACTGATTCTCCCACTGGATCACAGCCTCCTCCTCCAGGCCTCATCTGCTCCAGCCTGGGCACCTCCCCCAGGGGCTGTGGGTGGATCTCTGCATCCCCTGTGAATCCCCACGGGCTGTGTATGGATCTCTGCAACCCCCATGGATCCCCATGGGCTGTGTGTGGATCTCTATTCCCTGTGGATCCCCAGGGGCTGGGCACAGCTGCCTCACTGTGGTCTCACCACAGCCTGCAGGGAAATCTCAGTTCTGGTGCCTGGAGCAGCTCCTGCCCCTCCTTCTCCACTGACCTTGCTGTCTCCATGTTGTTTTCCTCACACATTCTCACCTCCTTCTCTTCTCTGGGTAGAAAAAACTGTGTGTCTTCTCTGTTTTGAATTTCTTCTTAAATATGTCATCACAGAGGCATTGCCATCATCTCTCCTTGGCCCAGTTTTGGCCAGTGGCATGTCCATCTTCAGGGCCATCAGGGTTTGGCTCTGCCAGACATGGTGGGAAGCTTGTGGCAGCTTCTTATAGCAGCCACCTCTCYGACCTTCCTCCACTACCAAAAACCAGGCCATGCAAAACCCATACACTTCTTTTGTCATAAAGAATCTCAAATGCTCAGACAGAGGTAATTTTCAGACAGTGCTCGTTCCTCCTAAAGCCGTGATTAATTTTTGGTTTGTTGTTGGCTTTTGGAAGCAATCTGTCACACATGTGCAGATCTGAAACTCAGAATTACTCAGTGAGTCCATTTGAAGATTTTTGGCAATCTAGTCCTTTAAGCTTATTTGTCTATAAGCTTATTTGACTATAAGTAGTCACTGCTTGTGCATTTATCAGTAACCTGCTGTTCTCTGGACCTTCTCCTTTCCTTGCCCTACTTGGTTTTGATTTTTGTAAAAATATCTGATTTTTATAAAAATATTTTGTAAAAATGCACACACATATGTTCAGTGTTGTACATACATGAATGTCGTAGATGTTTGCCTATTTAAATTCCTATATATAATTTTCTGTATATTTTTAAATCTGTAAGTCATGTGTAGCATCAGGGCAGAAAATGGATAAGAATGTACTTCACCAAATGTGTTATTGACTTCCTTTATTTCTGTGATCTGTGGAAGCTATGTTTTACATCCACAAAATATATAGGTGTTATCTTTCTAGACCTTGTAAGAACTTACAAGAGTAGTGATTTAAAAATACCCCACCATGTCACTGTGTTGGTCTTTTGGCTGTGTTATCAAACATGCAGATGTTCTGCATTAAGAACATAGTCTTGACATGCCTGTGGTTACTACGAGTTTGAAAGCAGCTTTGCATGTATAACTGTCAGAAGCTGACATTCATTTCTAGAGATAAGTAAAATACTGTCCAGGGGGGGCTTGCTACTTTGTGTGGTCCTTGTCTCTTATGGTGAGTGAAGCATATGTACCTCACCATGTTAATTACCCATGTGTTCAGCATTTCCTTTTCCAGGATTCTGGACTTTTTTGCTTTTATCAGGGGTACATGACTCACAGAAGAGAGGAGAAAATATCACTCTCAGCTGAATGCAATTTCAAAGAAGGCCTCTTGATTAAATGGTGCTGTTACAGGTGAAAGTGTAACACAGTTTGCTGCTAAAGGTTGTTGTAATARTTGCTCACAGTCATAGAAATAAACCTGGGAATTAAGTAGCTGAAAGTTGTGGTGTTGTCAGATGGACACCCAGTGCTTTTCTGCCTATAGAGTTGCCATCCAGCACAGGATTTGGTGCCCTAGAGGAGGCAAAATTTAAATCTCATTTTAAGCTACCTTAATTCCTTTATGTCATACTCAGTTCAGTCTGCCATGTCTAATCATTGTTTAAAAAGTAGGTAAGAAGCAAGCTTTGAAGTTGATGCAAATTTGGAGCCACTTGGAAGAACCCTAGGGACTTGTAAGGACTTACGGTATTTTGCAGCCTGTGTCATTACCAGCACAGAGGTGTTGCAGTTTGTTTCCAATCTTAGTTTATTTGTAGGTCAGACTTGTAGTTCTGATCTGGTTTGCACAGACTGGCACTTTCCTAGGGAGTGTTCACTCATGTAG
>QVAJ01000046.1:2112035-2126346 GCA_003546035.1 Mixornis gularis | reverse complement strand
GCACACAAAACAACAACAACAACAACAAAAAACCAAACCAGGGTTTATTATTTTAATGATAGGCTAAATTATAAGCATGTCTGAGAAAAYATTTTTTGGGGAGAATAATTATAAGATAATATGAGAATTGGTTCAGTATGTTGTGGTTGTTAGAGTTTCTGCTCCCAGGGTGTGATGAGATGAGGAACATCAGCTGCCCCAACACTTGCTATGAAGTCATCTTCACAGCATGGTGATAGCACCAGTTTTCAAGACAATAGTTCTTACAGCTGAAATGCTTTCAGAGGCTGTTTTACAAATTGATACCACCCGTTTTTCTATGTAGGCATTTTCAATTTTTATGGGGTTTTTCCTCTGTTTATCCAAAAAGGTAAAAATATTAAGATTTACAGCCTCTTTCAAATTCTGTATCTTTTGATAGTGGACAGTGAAAAAAAAAGAGGCAGTACCAATTAAAGATATTTGAGATATGCCTGCATTATTTCGCTTCAAATGAATTAAAAATGGGTGAACTTCTACATTCCTGCAGACGCTCCACCCTTGGTGACAAGAGTTCAGACTTTTGGTACAGGCTACCTGAGGAAAGTGCAGCACAGCTGGGCTAAGGTGGCAGGTAGCAGGCGCCAGATAATTGATGAAAAGAGGAATCTGGCAGCCTGTAACCTCTGAGTGGCAGCAGCGAACAATGTTCCATGCCAGGAGCTGCTCTTCCCACAGGGAGACCCACCCAGCTACTTTGTCCTGCCCTAAAGAGCCCTCCCCATCACAGCGGAAGGTGCTGTCAGAACCTGCCTGTGATTTYCTGAATTTTCCTGAACTTCTGGAACATACTGGTTTTGGGAGTTTTTGGGTTTGGGGTTTTTCATTGTTTTTTTTTTGGGTTTTTTGGGTTTTTTTCTTCTTTGTTCTGTGCTGTTAATTGTCATGTGTTGTCGTCGTTGTCCCCGTCTCCCCTCCCAYCAGCCCCTTCCCAAATTCGTGAAGGAAAAAGTGAACGTGGTGGCCTGAAGAACAGTTATTAAGTGGTGGCAAAAGACTGGCTTTAAAGTGTGGTACTTGCTTATCTGGTTATTAATTACGTCAAATTCTTTTGCTTATAAATTGAGCAAATCCACTTCAAGAATTTGGATGACAGCACAGAGTAATTTTATAGAATAGAACTAGGTCTGACAAATTTTATTTATAAACCTTGATTATCTCAGGACTTATTTGTAGAAAGCTTTAATTTGTCTCAGTGTATTTCCATTAAATTAACTAAATACATATAAAACGTCTATCTCTGACCTTTCCCTATTTTAGTCCTAGATAAAGGACTGGATTAMAATCAAAAGGCATGTAATTTTTATACTACCAAATAAAGAAGTCAACAAAAGTTTTGTAATAGTAGATAAGCATATTTTTGCATGACATAAAACCAGAATGATCTGAACAGTCGAAACTATTTTTTAAGCAAGGTGCTGATTTTTATTTCTCAGTCTTATTGATAGTAATTATATTTCATCAAAAAACCTTGAAGTATTCCTAGTTGACATTTTAAAAATTTCACTTAGTTTACTTACAATATTTAAAGACTGAATATTGCTGTTTGTCTTAGAAACCTGGGAATAGTACCAGATGCCTGTTAATCTGTGGTGTACTGTAGCTGCCCCTTTAAGTGCTATCTCTCTGAATGAGAAAAGCAAACAGCTCCTGAATGCCCTGAAAAAGTGATGTTCTTCTAAGACAGGATTTCTGCAGGAGCATATTCTAACTGGAATTCTTTCCACTCATGTTGGGACAGACTACTTTTCTACTACTCCAAACCATATTTTTAAAGAATTTTCCATTCCTTTCCTTTTTCCTTTCCTTTGCTTTCATTTTTCCTTTCCTTTTTCCTTTCCTCTTTCCTCTTTCCTCTTTCCTCTTTCCTCTTTCCTCTTTCCTTTCCTCTTTCCTTTCCCCTTGCCCCTTTCCCCTTTCCCCTCCCCTCCCCTCCCCTCCCCTTGTCTTCTCCCCTTCTCCCCTTCTCCCTTCTTCCTCTTTCCTTTCCTCCACTTTGCTCCACTTTCCTTTCCTTTTCTCCCCTCCCCTTTCCTCCTCTTTCCTCCACTTTCCTTTCCTCCCCTTTCCTTTCCTCCTCTTTCCTCCCCTTTTCCTCCAGTAATTCCCAGGACTAAATTGAGTAAAAGAAACAATTCTTGGTTCTCCTAAAATAAAGCCAAGCAATTCAGATAAACTGTTTCTTTGTCTTACAAAGACCATGTTTGCTAAGTCTGCAGTGAAACATAATGATGGAATATATTTTCCTTCTCCCTCTGGGTCTCATTAATATCTGCAATTAGTTAAAACACAAGACTTTAGCATGGCCATATTTAGAGAGATTTCCAATTTCTCAGTGGTTTGAGAATTCTCCACCCTGTTTCCCCAAAATCTTTTTATGCCAAATTAGCATCTCATAAAACAAGACTGTCTACTTTATCTTTAATAGTATTGCCCATCTTTGTTGTGTTTAAGCATGTTTCCCCTTGATCTGTTATTTTGAAACCTTTTGATTGCCAAAGCCCTGTGGAATGCAAGTAACCAAGACAATCATGACTCTCCAGCATTGTTTCTGGGTGTCAAGTCTACCACTTGGCCATTTCCTTTGAGTAATTAAGGGACAGTGATGCCATTAAAAGCCTTCGTGGATGTGACACCATAAATTAACCGAACCTTCTGCAGGAAACATTGTGTCAAAAAAAAAAAAAAAGAGAGGAAGGAAGGCAAAAATGCTTAATCACCTTTCAAAACCAGCTGATGCAGGTTTGTGCAGCCTTCTGCAGGTTCTCAGAAGTCTCTTCTGTGGGAGTATGAACTTGTTCCTTCCTCTGAGCTGGCTGGAGGTCCACTTTGTATGGTAGGAGTAGGAGAGAATTTGTGGGAGGATCTTGCTAATTGCTGTCTACACAGTCAGTGTAGAAAGTGGTGGCACTGGCAGAGCCTTGAGCAATSCAGGCACTGTCTGGCTCCTATAATGGTACCTCCAATTTAGGCATAATCTTTCCTATTGAAATGCACAGACTTAGGCTTGTCACCCCTAAAATAGGAATGGTTAAGCCAAAGGCAGAAAACTGCATAAAATAATCCAGAGAAGAAAACGACAAATCTTTGGGAAATTAACTTACCAAGCAATAACTTCTGATTTTCTGGGAAGTGCTTTACTGCACTAAGCTCCAGTTGGCCTCCTCTGTTCAACAGAGCAGGGGTGACAGGTATTGCAAAACAAAACAGCAGCTTTGTGTAGCCTTGTGCTTAGTGTTTCACTGCCAGAGTGAACTGCACACTTGTAATATGTACCTTGTGCCAGCYCTGGTGCTAGTCAGAGCTCTTGGCATTGAGCTTGGTCATGAGATAAGTGAGAATCTRTCCCCACTCCCCCAAAGAGGAATACCTGTGTGCTGAGCCAGTGCACAGAGGAGAGACAAGGTGGTGCAAAAGCTGCCGTCTGTGAGATGGTGGGGCTGGATGAGGGGTTGAAGGGGCAAAAAATGTGTTGAGAAAAAGGAAAGTGAAGCAGCTGCTGGGTAAGCTGAGCTTCCCAAAGTGGGATGGCCTTGGTGCTCAGGGCACAATGTCTTGTGSCTCTGAAGGGACAGAAATCACTCTCCTCTGCTTCTGGCAGTGTTTTGGCCCACAGCCATTAGTTGTGAGGTACTCTAAGTAAAAGTTTTTACCTTCACGTGGCTGTAGTGTGTGGAGACTCTGGATTCCTTCCAAACTAAAGCCCTCAGCTAAAGAATGCTTGGGCCAGAGGAGACTGGGTGTTTGGGAAGACTTTGCTGCTTGGTCAGGGTATTTTCATAGCTCTGTATTGAAGCAGGGCCTGTGACACTCTTTTCCAGCCAGCGAAGTGCTGGAAACACCAAGCTGTGTGGTCTTCCTTTTACTGTCACCTTGTGGGCCATTATTTACCTGGTGAAAAGTGGAACAGATTCAGCTGGAGGGGTGCAAGASACCCTCTTCAAGCTGCATTTGAACAGTTAGAGCAGTACTGATTTGTGGATTGAAATCTTACTGAATACATAAAGCATTTTCCTAGGACATCCAGTTCTGACTCCTGATTAAGAGACAAGACTCCTGCTCATGTTTGACCTGTTTCATTACAGGTCTTCAAAAATGTCTATTTGAATAGGTCCTGCAGGTGAGGCAAATGGGGTGGAAAACAACACCAATTATCTTTGTCAGGTCTAAGGCTGTGACAAAGTCCAGTCTCAGCAGAGTTAGTGCTCAGGCTCTGGATTTCTGTAGGTGGCAAGAAGCTGCTAGGCCTGCCATGCAAGGCTGAGCATCTCCATCCCATCTGCATGGTCATGCAAGTGTGAATTCCTTCAGCAAAGAAATCGATTTACAGTGTCCTATATTTTGGAAAATTCAGTAATCACCAGATTTTAAAAGCCTTTAATGGGTCTAACTCAATTTGCATGTTGAAAATAAAGCATAGTTGTGGTTTTTTGCGTGCTTGTAACTTGCCACCTCACTGAACTGCAGCATGAGGTTTCCTGTGGTTCCTGGAAGCTTTCTTGTCCTGTTGTTGCTGTGCAGAAGGGCTATGCAAATCCCCTCAGGCCAAAGCAAAGCAGCTATTCTTCTCAGTGAGTGCCAGGATTGTGCCTGCTGCATTGTGTGCAGTCCAGAACAGCAAACATCTATCACATTGAACTCCCAGGGCTCAGCTGTGCCTTAAAGACATGGTTTAGCTTTTAACAGAGCTGATCAGCACACAGTGTTCTGACTGTCATTCCTAAAGAACAAAATGACAGATGGGCTTATGATACGTTTGTCTGGAGGTAGAGAATGAGAAGAGCAAGTTGGTTACTAATTACCTTCCCACCACTGAAAGGAGAAATGTCCCYATGCTTGACACAATTTGCATGGACATGTCAAAATTAATGAACATTTTTCACCCTCAGCTGTCCCAGGGTGGGCTTCACACCATTGTGTCCTGTGTGGCCCTGAGATCTTAATGCAGAAATTTGCATTCATCAGGGCAGCACAGACACAACGTGAGAGTTCACGAGTTTTGAAATGCATCTCTGTCAAGATGCTTTGCAGCAGGAGTGCTGCTGAGTAACAGCCATGGGTCATATCAATGCACTGTTGCTGTTCATCCTTTTCATTACACCTTTTTTTTTTTCCTTAAGGTCTTTGCATCTGATTATCAATAAAATATTTTTTCTTTCAGATCTGTTATTCAGATTACTGTTTCTAAATTGGTGTGACTGSTCTTATGTTAAAAAAAAAAAATCCTGATGGTCTCTGAAGTAATACATAAAACTGCAATTCCATTTAATTATTCTTTGTTTTATTTGTTATTAAAGTTTTGGGATGAGTTTAGACACATGAGAAATGCCATCCAGCTGTGCAAGAAGACACAGTAATCTTAGGACATGAGGTACTCCTGGGGGTGAGCTAAGGTGTCAGGATTGTGTCCTTAATGGTTGTATGTACCAGACAAGTTATCTTGATTTTAAATTATATTTAAAATTGGTTACAGTTAAGTGCTGTTAAAATCCTTTGTATGAATAGTCTTTAAGAGTTACTACCCATTCCATATTTCCTTTGATTATTTTTAAAATTCTACTTTTATACTTAGGTTCCTTGAGAAGTCTATTATTCTAACAATCCAATAAGTACATATATTAAATACTGCAAAATAAATTATCACTTAATCTTATACCTAAAAAGGATTGGGTTTGGAAATGTTTTCAGATTTGATGAATAAGATTTACCGACTCTGACTCCAGAATTCTTCACTAGTACTTGTCATACTGAAAGATGATTATAGAGGTGGGGTGGTGGGAAATGGTAAAAGCAGTGCATTGCTTGACTAGGCATGAAAATAGGAGGGCTCATTTGCAGGGCTGCATTTGAAAAATAAAATTGGAACAATGAAGCATAGCTATCTGGCAATGGAAAAGGAGCCTGACATTTTGAGGAGTATAGCTGCTGCTAATATTTAGGTAAGTGTTCTAGGCCATTTTCCTCTCTTTGAAAGTTGATGCAAAACCAATTTAAGCAAAGCAGCCAGTATATTGGGTATTCTATTTGTTTAATTTTTGACACTGCCTTAACAGAAGTAAGGTGGCTGACCCTTAATGACAGCAATTTGTTTTCTGCKTGTACAATTATGTTGGGTCTTTATTGTCAATCTAATCAGCAGCAGGGYGTTAGATCTTCATGTGGGACTTATTCAGAGGGTTTAATCTGAAGGAAGTAATTTCAGAAAGATAATGAGCACTTAAGTGCTGCTCACAGGCTGTCAGAGTTTAAAACAATCTGTTGTTTTAATCTGAGCCTTTTTAGTTTTGAAAACAACCCCCTTCAAAAAACAGATCTCACCATCTACTTTTGTTACTTTTGCCCCTTTTAGTTTATCTTTTGGCTGGTTTGGGTTTTTTTGGCTGATTTGATCCCCTTTGCCTCCCAATATCCAGAGCACAAAGCATCATTGCTGTGACAAAGGGTGGGATGCACCTTCYCCACAGCACTCGGATATTTTCCTCATGGCTCTCCGTGTGAAATCCACCTTCCCTCTTTCCTTCTTGAGAGCTGTGTACTCGTAGGCCTTCAGCTTGCTGTAGTAGTCTGAGAACTTATTGTAGAGGATGGAGATGGGCATGCCATTCAGGATTATCCCAAAAGCAATGCAGAGGAAAGCAAACAGGCGTCCCAGGTGAGTTTCTGGACACATGTCTCCATAACCCACTGTGGAGATGCTGACCTGCAGGCAAACCAACACACAGCTTATCAGCTCAGAAGAAATACATAGAACAGGTATGTTCACTSATCAGGGACAATGTTAAAGGTAGCTCCTTTGTATCTTGTTTTGTAAGTCTGGAATACTCTGTGCTGCCTTTTTTTTTTTTTAAATACTAGCTATCTTATGCAAATTTTACAAATTTAAACAAAATCAATCCCTATTTGAACATAACCCAACAAACAAACAAACAAACAAACATCCCATGAAGTAAAGAAAGACAATGGCTTGACACCATCCAGGAGGATTTTTCAATTTTTTGCCCTGCAGAGGGAATTCCCAGACAATTTCCACACCAGCCTGCCAGAAGATGAGTGTGCTTGGCTATAGGGAGAGGAGAGATGTGACTCCCTGACCATGCAAATCCACTGATAGCTGCAACCCTGCTCCCTCATCATGTCACTTGGAACAGATGTCCTGTTTCTAAATCCACTGTGCTGATAAAACCCTGTATCTGGGACTTATTCTGTGGGTTATATTTTGAGTTTTACCTTTATTTCTCATATATTTTAGGAACTAGTGAAAAACACATGAAAACCTTCAATTAATTATGAAATAAATTTTCCTGTTATGATCTAGGACTTCATAGTTTCTAGATAAAATCCCCTTTAATGATTACATACCTACAAGGAACTGTAGCCGGGAAGTTTTTGCTTGCAGTGTAYAGTTGGAACATGTATAGTTTAGTGTTAAATAAGTACACAGGTGGATAATTTTTGCTGAATTTCCTTTTGAAGAAGGATTTGGGGGTTATTTAAAATGTTTMAGCTTTGGTTGTTGGATTTGTTTGGGGTTTTTTTGAGAGTGATAGTGTTTAATATATTTGTTTTATATTAATCTGAACACTTTTCCAGCTCATTGTGTACATACCTTCACATTTTTCTTCTCAGACAATATAATTTTCTCTTTCTAGCTTATGGATTTCTGAGGGAGCTGTGTTATTGGTCCAGTGCTACAACAAGCACTGAAATATTTCCRTTGTAAAATTCAGAACAAAAACTAATGGATGTTTGATTATGGAGATGCTACATTTGAAAGATGTACTGTCAAACAGTCAGCATAARATAACTCCTAATTTAAATATTTTCACTGCACACCTTATGTTTTATAATTTTTTACACTTAGTGAATATGACTTACTTTTTTTTTCTGGCAGGTAAAACTTGCATGTTTCTGTCACCTCTCACTTTCTAGTCTGTGCAAGGGATCTTTTTCAGCCAGTGAACTTTATTTAATTTTTTTTTCACCATGTCTCAACACACTGTGGGTGTCTGCTAAACTGTAACCTAAAACTCTGACAAAAATAAGCTGTGGACAGTAGGACTTTCACTGTAATGCCCTTGTGGCTTTAGCACTGGAATAAGCCTTCAGAAGGTCACTGTGTAGAGTTTGCCATCCTCTAAAATGGTAAATAGAATGATATTTTAAATGAAGAAAGCATTAGACTACAGGAGACAGCACTGGGCGAGCACATTTTTAGGATGCACCTGATGCTTCCTGTGGAATAAAAAGGATTAGTGGTTTGGTTTAATGGAAATTAAGTCACTGGATTTGAATGATAATACAGGATAAATATTGCCAAAAATAAATACTGAGATGAAGGCAAGATGTTTATCTGTACCAGCCAGGACAAAAATGTTGTCCTGTGATAAGGTTCTGTACCACTGGCATGGTCTTAATATATTGCCTGTAATAGTTTAGGAGGATGCTTCTTCTCCTGCMTGTGTGAGATGGTGAATGCTGTAGGATTTTTATTAAATTTGAATGATCTAGATATTTTAATTTACAGCCTTAAAGAACAAAGAGGCATTAAAAAGCATTTTGTGCTTTGGAATTGCAACGTGCATGATGCAGCTCCTGTTTTGAAGATATTTGCTCAGCTAAACTGGCCTTTTTCATATAGCCGTGTAAGTTTATTAGGACAATCTAAACGATTACGGTGTCACCAGTTTGCAAAAAAATGAGCCCTAAAGATTTTGCTTATAACCTGCAYGTTCAGAAAACAAAATATTTTAGCAACGTATGAATCACCAATGTTTTCATAGCCTTTGTATAACACTTCCAGATGATCTGTGAAGGTCAAATTACACAACCATTTCCTTTMATCACTGATTTTTCCACCCTTCCATGGCCCAGCTTAAAGGATATTCAGCACAGTTACACACTTGCATGAGCACATATAAATGTGTGCATCTATGCTTGTCTGCAAGACTTTTTTTCCTGCCATGTGCTGAATCACTGCAAATGTGTGGTAAACCACCACCCCTCATTGTCCATGGCTGAGCCAGGAGTGCAGACCTTGGGCTCCAGGATGGCTGACAAGGAGAAGTGACCTCAGATGGGTTGGAATTACTGTCTGGAGGGTCCCATATGCGCTATGGTGAATCCAGTGTCTGTCCTATCAACAAGAGATGTTCTAACTCCTACTCAGTCTATTTGCATGGGCTTCATTCTCCAGGGAAGTGACTGGGACAGAGCCAGACCCATAGCCATGCCCAGGGGTCAGAAGTGCTCCTGGGGCCCCACATAAAAATGGGCTATGCAGGGTGCTGCAAAATGAAATGTGTGTGACAATGGTCTGGGACAATCCTTAGGGATATGCATGGCCAGGATGTGCCTTCCYTCAGCATCAACAATGTCTAGCTACCCCCTGGTTTCACCCAGGGTTCTATAAATGCCCACATYTTCTGCAGCACAGCAGGACACAACCACTTGTGTAAAACAACTGTTGGTCCTAATGGATTTTAACATTTATCTGGGACAGCTTTCACTTTTAAAGCTTGAGTGATCAGACTGTAGTTAATAAACTACATCTTATCATCTTGCAGTTTTATGGTGGGTCACAGAAGATCTATGCATAKAATAAGAACGAAAACCCTGTAACTAGATAGCCTAATGCATGCATTTGTTCCCCTGGTTTTTTTTTGGCAACACTGACAAACACTGAATTGGGAAACACCTATTTTTTTTTCCTGTGTCTTTGCCCACTTTTCTTCTTTAAAAGTGAAAATACTCTCTGCATTTGGAGATGTGGGAATTTCAAGGCTGCCTGCCTGATCAAGCCTTGATTTAAGCTTACAGAGAGGTGAATGAGTGYATCTGTGTGTGTGTGTGTGCATGCATATGTCCTGTAAGCTCAGAATTCAGAGCAGATGTTCGCTGATCTGAGCTTGTTGTTTCCAAGACTGTCAGCAACTCCAGCAAGGAAGAGGAGGGGAAGGAAGGGAGGGTCTCTGGCTACCAAGCAAGGTAAGACACGTTTACTTACGGCGGCCCACCACCAGGCATGGGGAATGCTGGTGAAGTTGGTGCTGGAGACGTCGTGCTCCACCGTGTAGACCATGGCAGAGAAGGCAAAGATGCCCATGGCAATGAAGAGCAGAAGGCAGCCCACCTGCTGGTAGCACTGGCGCAGGGTGAAGCCGAAGGCACGCAGCCCCGTGGAGTGCCGGGCCAGCTTGAGGATGCGGAAGATGCGCATGAGGCGCATGATGCGGAGCACCTGCCCCACCTTGCTCACCCTTCCCACCTTCTCGATGTCGTGCTCGTGCTGGGAGCCCCGACCCCGGGGCTGGTCGTCGTCGGTGAAGCACTCCAGCAGCAGCTGCAGGTAGAGGGGCAGGATGGCAATGAGGTCCACGGCGTTGAGGGCGCTGCTGGCGAAGCGACGCAGGTCCGGGGTGGAGACCAAGCGCAGMAGGTACTCCAGGGTGAAGAACGCGATGCACAAGGTCTCGACGTGCTCCAAGACGGGCCGGCTGTCCCCGCTCTTCCAGTCCACCTGCTGCATCTCCTCCACCGTGTTGAGCGCCAGGGCCACCACGGAGATGAGCACGAAGAAGCTGGAGGCCACCGCCATCACCTTGGCGGTGACGGAGGAGAAGGGCTTCTCCATGAGGTTCCAGAGGCGCCAGCGCTGGGGGCCGTAGTAGCGCATGTGGTGGAAGAGCTGCTCATTCTCCTCGGCCTCGGCCTGGGAGCGCAGCTCCCTCTGCACCTTCAGCTGCTCGCTCAGCTCGTCCCGCCGCTCCTCGAAGCAGATGCGGCAGCAGCGCGGCGTGTACTTGAGGCGCACGCCCCAGTAGCTCAGCTCCTCCAGGAAGCTGCGGGGGCACAGCTCGTCCCTCACCCGCAGCACCCCCGAGGAGTAGAAGTTGTAGACCAGCTGGAAGACGGCCGGGTCCCTGTCGAAGAAGTACTCGTCCACCTGGGCGGCGTAGTCGTCGCACAGGCCCAGCTGGCAGCGGCGGTCCGTGGAGGTGGCCAGGCGGCCCAGGCGGGTCTTGGGGTAGATGGCCACGGCTTGGTAGGTCAGGCGGTAGCTCTGGCCACCAACGTTGATGTTCAGCAYGGATGGAGCAGATGCCGTGGACTGGGCTCCAGAGGAAAGGGTAGGTGAGCAAGGAATAAATGATGAGGCCTTGCTTTCTCCCTTGGGTGCATCTTCGTGTGGCCATTTTCCTTGTTCTTTCTCTTCRTCTTCCTCATCTTCATCGTCCACGTAATAGTTGCAGTTCCCCTCAGGTCCTGGTTGCAGTAGGGGCTGGGCATTCAAGGGAGTGGTGGCAGAGGAACCACTCTGCTTGTCYACCCAAACAACTTCCTTTTCCTTCCCATTGCTGGGCTGTGGGAGCACATTTGGTGCTTCCATCTCTTTGCCTTTATTTTTTAGGAAAGGAAGCTCTTGCTCCCTGTTAAACTGCAACATAATATTATTCCTTACTTTTCCCCCCTCTTTGCATTCACCCAATCAAGCAGTTAACACCAGTCCTCTTCAACACTGCAAAAGCTGACAACCTGGTTTGCTTCTCTCTTTATCTCAGAAGTATCATGCAGAGCAGTGGTTCTGCATATTTCTCCCTGCCAGCCACCACTCCAGTTGTTGTGAAAGCTCTGTGTGGGATATAGACACATGAAGACTGCTGTTGACCGTTTTAATCTTGCTGACAGCAAAGATCTGAGTGCTTAGAGGAGGGGATTTAAGGGCTATTATCCTGTTCAAGCCTCGTTTCCCTTAGGCTGTGACGTGAATGATTATGGATCCATAAATCTATGAAAAATCAGTAGGGGGGAAAATCCCCTAAAGTTTTATTGCTAATAAAACTGGCACATTTTCCTATTTCAAGTATATGTGGATTAAAAATAATCKCAAATGAAAATGAGGGGCAGAGAGAAAGAGAGCATTACAGATTTCTTCCATCCTCATGAGCATAGCATGGCTTGGTTTKCTTTAATGAAAATAATGAATAATTGATATTCAGATAAAGGGTAGGAACTCACTGGAGTAGCTCTTAAAATGTTTTCCAAAGGTGAGCAAATAAAAGTAATTTCATTTTGTTCCCAGCTAGAATACCTCCCTTTGCTTAAGAGCTGAGGAATATTTTGGTCTGTGCCTGAAGCTTTGGATGTAGTTTGGGAGTGCARGTTCTAATGCTCTGCTGGCCTCAGTGGAAGCAAAAGGCAGGGGTGTGAAGAGGTTTCCACCTTCAAAGTCTTCATGAGCTGCTGAGAAACAGCATAAAGCCACTCTTGCTTCTCTTGCAGATTGTGTTAGGGTAGTATAAAGCTGCAGTGGGTGGCTAGCAGGACTGGAGAGATGCTTTCCTTGTGTTTGGATGGAGGTTTTGTCTTCGGCTCTGGTTGAGCTGGCACCAGCAATTCCTGTAACAATGAGCATCCCAAAAACCAAGTTAATTCCCCTTGTCACTGGGAGCACCTCAGTGGGAGTTTCACTGAGCTGGAGGTGCCACAAAGCAGAGGGGTGCACACAAAAAAATGCTGGTTCCTTGTGTATGCTCTTAGCACCTGACTTAAAACTCCTAAGCAGCAGCTCATTATTCCACCTGTATCCAGGCTGGTGCAGGAAGGGACAAGGCACTGGAAAACTACTGGTTTTGGCAGCTGCCAAACACTGCATCAGTGTCTTCACTTTGTTGTCCTCAAGCTCCTGTTCTGCACTGGTCTCATGTTCTTGCATCTGCAGACCCCTATACTGTTGTTTTGGTGTTGTCCTGTGTGAAGCAATTGCTGTTGCTATGAGAATCCTCCTCCTTTTTTCCTGTTTCCTTACCTCCAGCTGTAGCTTTTGTATTTATATTTACTAGTTCTTGACGAAATGGAAGATGCCACAGCTGAGCATTTTGCAATCCATTTGTTCTCAGTGAGTGGATCACACTAAACTCTTCAAGGTTTCTTTGAGTCACACTGTTTAAGGCTTGAGTTGTTTGTATTTAACTCTGACTGAAAGTGAATTTGTCTCACCTTTGTGTTCTTTTTCTTGATGCAAAAGAGGTAAGGCCCCTATTAATAGGGATTGTCAGTACCTCTTTAGAGACACCAACCTGTTTTGCAGTTTGCTTTGAGCATTGAACCATACCATGGTGGGTGCCTTGTATAGCAACCTTAATGCAAACTCATGTCAAATTTCAAGGTTATTTCTTTTTCCTAAGCAAGCAAATTCAGATGTGAAAAAAAAAAAAAAGGGGTAGTTCACAATGCCATCATTTTAGTACTGAAAATTCTTGAATATTTCTCAATCAAGATCCAGGGTAGACTGTAACCATATTCTTCATGCCAGTCTCTGCTGTAGAATTGAATTTTGCCTTTTTTCAGGCTCCCTRTCCTCACTTCTGAGAAGTATCCAGTAAAGTTTATTGCTCACTATTCAAGAGATCATTTCTTATGCCATACTGCTGCAGCAGGAACTTCCACAGGGTGAACTCCCTGACTGTCAGGCACCAGCTCCTCATGCACATGGACTCAGATCTTGGACATTACTAGGCAAAGTAAGGAAGATCACTAGCTTTGGTCTGCTSAGACTAATCTCTTTGATCTAATTATTCCTGGGAACAAAGCTCTGGGGCACCTGCTGCACTCTGCTCAAACTTGTCTCTAATTGACACAATAGCTAAAATAAAATTGTTTCATATATATTCCTTATTTTTGGGTGGGAGTTGATTCTGAGGCACTAGATTCTCACTCTAGATACATAAGAAAATGAAGTTGACTAGAAAGGACCCACTTTTTTCCCTTATCTACTTTATTCAGTGTGCTGCTTTTCTTCATAAACATCATTAGTAGGAATTGCTCATCTTCTTGTACAAGGAAGAGAACACCATGGGCTGCCCAAAGAACTAGTTAGTAAAGTCTCTTGGGAATCTTTTTTTTTTTAAAGTTATTTGAGTTATATGATTGTCCCTTTTCAGGAGCCCTCTTTTAAGAGTGCAGGAGTGGCCAAACACAACATGTTGAAAGCCAAGCCAATGGGGCAGAAGGTTGGATTAGTTGAGCAGTGAACTTAGATGGAGAAGGAAAGCATATGAACACTGGAAACAAGGTGACATGGGAGGAGGACAGAGATGCTGATCATCTCTGTGGAGAGAAAATTTGTGTGACCAAAACTCAGATAGTATTCAAGCTGTGCAGGATAAGCTGTGAAGGGAAGCAAAAAGGGTTTTTTTGGTTTTTGTATGTTAACAGCAAAATAAAGGATCAGAGATAACGTTGGTCCATTGCTTGATGAGAGAAAGGAAAAGAA
>QVAJ01000046.1:2045383-2103441 GCA_003546035.1 Mixornis gularis | reverse complement strand
AGGAAGGAAGGAAGGAAGGAAGGAAGGAAGGAAGGAAGGAAGGAAGGAAGGAAGGAAGGAAGGAAGGAAGGAAGGAAGGAAGGAAGGAAGGAAGGCATTTCCTAGTCGTTTGGCACTGGATAACCTGAGGCAGCAATAAGAGGAATAAGAAATGCAGTCAGGGAAGTGTACAGTTCAGTCACAAATGAAGGAGGTTTAGCAGAAACAATCCATACATAACTAACTGATAATAWCTAATGTAGATTCTTGGCAGTGTGGCAATGAGGGATTTGCCTAAATTGTCAGCACCCCTATTTGAAATTCATTTGAGGAGCTGGAAAGAACAGTACAAGTGTAATTACRCCGCATGTTAATTTTTTTTGTATGGGTTTTGGTACCACTTATAGGATCAAGGGCATGGAGTTAATGGTCAGGAGGTTCTTTCCAGCATGATCCTTGGCTTATGGTTAGTCAGTCATTTGTGATGGGTCAGGCACACATGCTTGTGTGATATTTTGCTGCCTCAGAGACCATATGGTCCAATAGTCATTTTCATACCCTGTCAYTCAGTGATTTCCTTAATATGTTCAATAGAAATTTCTTTCTCAGTTACATCCTAAAATCCTCCACTAGGACAAGTGGGTCCTGAAGGACAATTCTCTGTCACCATTCTGCTTCACTAACTGCATTAGGTTATGTCTCACTTCATTAGCTGTCCTCCACCCAATGTTTTACTTTGTTATTGGTTTACTTCTCCACTGGGTCATCACTGYAGTTTTTACGTGTATCTTCACAGCAAAACTTGTCTGTATGGGGTCAAGGGGCTCAATAATCTGCCAGACATAATTTAGCTATGAAAAGTGTGGGATGCTATTGTAGAGGGAGATAGATGTGAGGGTGAAATGGCAGGGAGCAGTGGTTGCAGACCAGAAGGACCAGAGGAAGCAAGGAAAGAAGGAGAATTGATATAAAAGAACACATGCAGGGGTATTCATATTTAAAGATTTAATAGGAAGTCAGGCAGGCAAGTAGACAGAGAGACATCATACCAAATTGGTCTAAGACTCCAGAGGGTGATAAAGAGGGTGTTTAAAGAGGGCATTCTTTTCTTTACACTTTCCCTTTTCAGTGAAAAAATAAATTTTCCGTTTTGTGACACTTTACTGCTCTRGGGTGTAAAGGCAACAAATTGCACTGAGGATTTTAGCTACTGCTGGGGACAGTGTAAACAAGCCTACCACCACTAAGACAAGCACATCACCACCACTGGCATCTTCAGTATCTCTGAAGTGGAGAGAAAGACCTGGAAGAAACCTTGGATTGCTGTTTGTCCTGGCTGGAAACAATAAGGAATCCTACACCTGGTGACAAGGAGCTGCTCTGCTCTGTGCACCARGGGCACAGAAATGATAGTTTATGGACAAGGGATACTGAGGTACTGAACACTGAGGAACAAGGAAGATGATGAAGAAGCACCAGAACCCACCAGAGCCAGAACTGAAGGACCCCAGGAAGTACAAAAAGCAACATGGTTCACCCAAAATTAATTAAGACTGGAGTTTACAGCAAGAGGTGAAGTAAGTRGTGCACATCTAGGAGAAGGCTTACAGTGGGAATAAAATGGTTTTGAGCCTGTGATGACCACTAGTCACAGCTCATCTGTTACCTCACCTTTTCTAGGTCTGTGGTGGGTTTGTAGACCTTGAGGACAAAGCCTAATTTTTAAAAGACGAGAGCTGTTTAAAGAGAAAGTTGCTCTCTGAACTGTTTCCTTAGCACTTGTTTTTCTGAACCTCCACAGAGGTGGCTGCCAGAGCTGTTTTTATTGTTCTTGGCCCTTYCTCCATGTCTCCCCACTGAGATGAGCCAACATGTTCACACAGAGTCTGCTGGAGGCAAGACAGTGCATGGYAGTCGTGAAGCATCACAGGGCAGCTCTGAACTTGCCACATATGCAGGGAACCTCACATAAAGTGTTTTTCTTGGAATTAGATCACCATTTAGAGCTGTAGCTTGAGATGCTGGCAGTTCAGGTGTTCCCACTACTTTGYCTCATTCCAATCTTGCTTCTGTCTTCTGCTGGTGACCACAGCCTGTCCTGAAGCCTGTGGTGCTCCACTGCAAACTGTGATTTGCATACATTTTGGGGGAATATTTGTTCCCCCTTGGCTACCCTGGCAATAGGAGGGGTCCTGGCACACATTACAATGTCCTAGGTTTTCCTGGTGCTCAGAATTATGAACTGCAGTTAGTTATGTCTTGCCATGAACTATGCTTTAAGCTAAATCTTGAGCTTAAATTAACCCAGCAATATAGCTTTTGCTCACAGATTCCTTGCACTTTCTCTTTTTATTCTTTTTTTTTTCCCCTCTGGTTTTCTTTTTCTYCTCAAATGTGAGCAATTGCATAGCCATCCTAGGCTGGTGAGTAAATTGTAATGAGCACAACAAAGACGTATAGATAATTTGATAAGTGAAGCAACACACAAGGAATATAATTTACTTTACTGCAGTCTTATAAGTTGAAGAAACATACACACATAATACATTTAATTATAGATGACATAAATCAGTCCATTTAATTTAAATGTCCAAGTTACAAGGCACCAAGTGGGGAGTGAGGGGCACTAGGGCCTGTGGCATGGACAGAGGGGATCCTGCCTCACCCTGCCACCACTMTCTCCCTCCAGTAGTAGCAACACGGGACTGCAACCTTCTGCTTCCCAGGGAGCAGGACCGTGGTATCCCCAACTCACAGCCTGCCTGGAATGTTGCTGTCAGGTTTCTCTGGGAGGCCATGGCCTGGCCTGGGTGCCTGTATCCCCAGGTATCCCTTAAGTGATGCCCTAAGTTTTAGCTTTCATGTTTTTCAGAGTCTGTGCTGCCTAGGGGTGCAGTTCTGAGCCTCACATTAAGTGCCAGTCAGGTCTCTTCACAGAGTAGGGAGACAAAACAAATCCTTTTCCTGATGAAGACCAAAGACAACTTTCAAGCCCAAAAAAGTGAAGTGAGAGTGAAGAGAGAAAACAAGAAGGATGAGACCTCACAATCTGAAAACTGTAACTGGACAATTAAACCCCGATATGCAAATAGACAAAACTTATAAAAATGTAATACCTCGTGACTGCTCAGCCATTTTGTGACCATTCTCAGTCCATCTTGGGTGTAGCCCTGGCCAGACTCTTGTCCTGCCCCAGGTGTACCAAAAAGGCCTTTGAATAAATACCTACTTTATTTCTAGCTCTGTCCAGTCTCTGTTCTAGGTCAGCCTTCCCAAGGCATCGCTCAGGGTGGGCAGGGATAGTTTGATCCCCAGCTTGGTGCCAGGGGAGGACCATAGAAGCATGACCCTGCTTAGAATGGTGGAATGAGCCAAACAATTTAGGTGCTCTGTTAGGTTGTAATGGAAAGCAGGTGGGTTAAACTGGTCCTTAAACCTCAGCTGAATTCAAGAGCATAGAGTCGATCCTTGACTTGATTTAGGCAAACTAAGTCTGCACCCAGACAAGCTCAGCTGTGGTAGAATAAGCAAGTCTTCTCTAAGTTTGATCCTCTGTCTCAAGAAATCAGTGTAAATCATCATGATAATGTGTATACCTGAAGGGAATGCTACTTTATCTGCAGTTCTAACTAGTTAAAGTGGTGAAGAATCCGGGATGATGGATTTTTAGTCCACTTGAGATGAACTGATGCCTTCAAGACAGTGTAAGGCTTAAGACATGCATACTAAGACATCCACTAATGGATGTTAATAGGTAACTGACAGAGAAATCTCTTTTTAGCCTTGCAAGCTTCCAGTGGCATTCTACCTCAAAAGCTAATGATCAAAAAAAAAAAAATTAAAAAAAATTCCACTGGAGAAGGCATTTAAGCATTCAGCACTGCACATTATCTCTAGTTTGAAGTTAGTACTACACACTAACTAAACACTAAATACTACAGTTCAGACTGCAGATGCAGCATCCTGGGAGCTGTAGAGGGTACTTGAATGAGCAATGAAAACAGGATCTGATGGCTCCTACATGATGACTAACAAATGGAGAGGGGGTTTTGTGKTTTTTTTTTTGTTTTCCATTTGTTGTGACTGGATGCCATGGAGATCAGAAATATAAATAGGCAAACAGTTTAGATGGATAGAAATGTTGGCTCTTTATGGCATAAAGTATTAGTTTAGCTGAAAAATTCTCTTCAGCATAATGCTTGCACAACACATTTATCTACCTATGAGATCAAAATTTTATTTTTTATGAACCAGACTTGGTCTCCTGCGGAGAAGCAATATTTTTGGGTCTTAAAGCGTTTCCAGGGACAACACCATAATGTCAGAACACCAACATATTTTGGGAAGGAAGGATGTCCTAAAAGACTTCAGGGATAAAATCTTCCTTGGAATAGTTTGGAACTGCAAGGTTTGGAGAATTTGCTGACAGAATCTCAGCAAAGTGCTAGATAGAAATATTACACTTGTCATTTTTCATCAGTAATGCCCTAAAGGGAAATTCCATCTATCAGGCCTGTTCACAGGAGAGTTCATGTCCTATCTAATGAACCAAAAAAAAAAAAAAAAAAAAAAAAAAAAAAAAAAAAAAAAAAAAAAATTTCTCTTTACTTTGTTGTGTTAGCTGTAAAGTTAAATGATATTAAATTATATTAATTGTTTACTGTGTTTCTGGGAGCTGGAGTACCTTAAGTAGTTAATTACCCTGGAGTTACTGCTGCTGTCTGTGTGATAAGTGTAATATTCAGTATGCTGATGAGACCAGACACAGCTTTTCTCCCTGCCTTAGTGAATTCAGCAAGAAGATTGAAGTGAAAGACCTTTCAGTCCCCCCAGCTGCGAGCAGTGTGTGAAAGCACAGCTGTAGGTGTGGAGAGGTAGGAAACTGACAGCTTTGGACATGACTTGGCAGGGYTTGGTTGTGGACAGGTCTGTGTGTTGGTGATGCAGCTGAGCAGMGGCTGATCCAGGTCACCAGGTGCAAAGCTGAAGGTGTCCCAGCACACTGAGCTCAGAAATCCAAACTGCTCTGCTGCTAATCCCCTCCTGCCAGCTTCTGTGGAGAAATGCACCGTGGCCTTCCCTGGCTCACCTTCCTGCAGCTTTGTGTGCTGAGCATGACACCATATGGCATGGCCTGTCCCTGTGGTCATTTGGGGTCAGCTGTCCCCCTGCATGCCCAGCCTGCTCTCTGATGGTGTGGGGAGCAGAAAAGGCCTTGATACTGTGTAAGTGCTGCTCAGCAATAATGAAAACATCTCYATGTTATCAACACGGTTTTCAGCAAAAATCTGAACCACAGGCCCATGCTAGCTACTGTGAAGAAAAGCCTCTCCACTCCAGCCAAAACCAGATCATCTGGTGGCGTGGGGTAAGGAGCAGAAAAGATCTTGATGCTGTGCTTGAAGTGCTGCTCAGCAATAATGAAAACATCTCCATGCTATCAACGCTGTTTTCAGCAAAAATCCAAACCACAGGCCCAYGCTAGCTACTGTGAAGAAAAGCCACTCCACTCCAGCCAAAACCAGATCATCTGTGAAGCCCCTCACCCAAAGACACCGTGTGTGCTAGTTTTCATGGCTCGCAAACGAGACTAGATGAATCCTTAGAATAAAACATGAGGGACAGTTGTGAAGGAAGACAACTGCATGTAAGTGACAAAGTATCCTGTCAAAGTGTTCTGTCAAAGTGTCGCTGTATGATGTCCTTAAATCCTCCCTGGGCACCCACAGATGGCTCCTGCCGGGGAGCAGACAGTGGGTGAGATAGATCTCTGATATGCCCTGGCACAATTGGTATTTTCTCCTCGTGTGATGACCTTGTCCATCTGCTGTATCTGCTGTCTGCAATGTGCCCACTGACAGGAAGTCATGAGGGCAGCAYAGCCTCAGAATTCTGTGTTTATAAAATCAAGGGAGTTTGATTTAAGTATTTCCTACAAATAGCAGTGCTGAGAGAAATGATTAGTGGGTCAGTGCTGCAGCACAGACCTGTAGCTGGTGCTCATACAGTTCCATTTCTGCCTAAATGACTTTTGAATGTGCAGTAGACCACTGTGGTGCCATATTCATCAATGGAGTTGCATGAAGCATTTTAAGGGTTAATTTAAAGAGAAAGCAGAGAGTATTCCTCTTCTAAGCCTGCACAATATATTTTTTTCCCTAGGGCTGGTAATCTGCTGCTGCTACTGGTTGAGAAGTTGTAAGTGAGACCTTTTGCCTGATGAAGCTGATTCATACCCAAGGGTKGCTCCCTGGCTCAGAGGGGATGTTTTGCAGGCACATCTGGAATCAGAACTACAGRGCATAATTKTAATAATGGAACTTGTCCTTCTTATGGCATTTTTCACTTGTTGCATTCAGAAGAACACTGTTCTCCCAAATGGTTCTGAAACACTTAAGTGACTAGGTAAAACATCTCCAGGTGTGTAAAATCTAAACCATGCAGCAGTCCAGAAAAATGAAGCATAATGTCTTGCATTATCCTACTGTGTCGTCCTGTCAGCTGCTATGTGTACCACCAATTCCACAGCCAAGCTGGAGTACCCTCGTAGGAGCTGGCTATCCTGAGACTCCATATGGCCCTTCCTCCTTCTTGCAGCACATAACCTAAATATGTAACAACTCATTCACCATCACACTGAGAATCTGTTACTAGAGTGACACAGTTGCTGCTGAAACAAAAGGCAGTTTGGGGACTTTCGCATCATGTTCCCTTCTGGACTCCAGGCTCTCTCTCTCTCTCTCAAAAAAAAAAAAAAAGGTTTTATTTCAGCATGTCTCATGGTATGAAATAATTATGAAATAATTAACTCATAGGAGGATGTGCCTTCATCACTCTACACCTTAAAAATAACAGAGGCCACTCTTCAGAAAAGAAATTTTCACTTTTGGAAAGAGAGAGTTTATTCTTCTTCCCTCCTGCCATAAGGTCATTTCTATCCACTGAATGCTATTAAAGAGCAAAACAAGATTCAGATTTTTTTTGGCTGGTGAGATACAGGAGGAAAGGCAGAAGGCATTTCAAAAAGCAGAACTGAGAAAGTGGAGTGATCAGTGCCTCCCACCGCAGGTGCACACTTGTCATCCCTGCGCCTCAGGGTAAGAGGGAGTCAGAAGTGCTTTCAATTTACTGTATTTGATTTCACTTCTGAGAGTAACAATCTGTTCAGAGGCTCTCACTGTGACACTGGAAGTATGTCAGATTTTGGGTTTGCATTCATGGAGGGTTTGGAGACGAGAACAATGCAATGCTCATCCTAGCACTGTACTTGGAATAGCCTGCTACTATTGCCTGTTTGGCACAAGATTTCAAATGCAGTAATTCTTGAGGTAGAATGTGTCATGAACAATTCATTCACTTTGGTCAAAATGTGACGTTCCCAGTGTAATTTGGAATCAGGAGAGTGGATAATGAAAGGCCTGCAGGGCATAACACAACCTGAAGAATCTTTATAGCTGTTACAGTGCTGAGCAATCTTCAGACAAATCATTAAAGATGAATGATAAGCTGGTTGAAGAGCACAAGGATTACAGTAAATGTTGATGAGTCAGCCAGAGGAGTTCAGCTGGCATCYTAACTATCCTGTCATTTGAGAAAGGGTTTTTTTGGCTGTGAGTCACAAAACCATTTAGATTGGAAAAGACCTCTAAGRTCACGTCTAACCTTTGACTGATCATCACCTCGCCAATTGGAAAAGCAGGTCAGAACTCCTGGAAGGTGTGTACATTTTTTTAAACTCACTTGAGARCTGGATGGAAATGTAGAATTCGACATTACTAGGTTTTCTTTATCTGCAACATCCAARTTTGAATCACCAGTTCCATAGGCAAGAGGTTAGTACAGGAATTACAACACACTTYACAGCCTTTTCCTCTCAGGGCAGCTAAATGGCTGAGAGGCATTCAATCTGGTTTCTGTGAGGTATAAAAATATGATGCCATTARACCTCATTAATGAGCTGCTGAGAGCCACTCCACAGCAACCAACATCTCCATTTTCCCAGGCAGTAAATCAGCACTACCCCATTAAGTTTAAAGGGCTCCAGCTAATTTWCACTAACTGAGGATATCGTGCTGTAAACTTGTGCTCCCAAAAGAGTACGGGGTTGTTTCATTCATCACAGAGTCACAGCTGGCAGAGAGCACCTATTCAGRTCCTTAACACTCCACAATAAAGCACAGTAAAGCAGGAAAGGAATAAGAAGATGAGGCTCTTGTGGTGCATGTACATTTTCTGGACATCACATGGACTTCAGTCAAAGTGCTCACAATTCAGCCACTGTGCTTGGGTGTGGTGTAAAAGGGGTTAAACTCTCTGTAGGACCTTAAGTTATATATAATGCAATGATATGTCTAACATAATTATAGGACAATGCAGATCCTATGTTAGTCCATTTGTGCAGTCTTTGAAATCTGTCAGGAGTTTAGCATAGAGTACAAAAKATTTTAAAATGCAATATTTTAATATTTTTGGCTGCTGTAAACATGAACAAAAGATCATAATAAAACTGCAGCTGAATGAGAAATAATTTTTTGTTGGGCTTTTTGTTCTCCTGTAGCTTCTTCAGGGTTATTTAGTTATGCACAGAAGAGAAACAAGGAATAATTCAAAATTTATATAAATAAGAATTATTTCTACTGAATTAGGGCATTTCTATCTACTTACTCTCCTTAAAGAGTAWATTTTTCTACTTTCTAGCCTTTAGTGGGGCTGCTGCATTTGAAGATCAGCAGCAGCACTACCCTGAAGGAGAAAGCCTTAATGGAATTTAGAAGCCTTTGTGTAGACCATTTAAACATCTGTGAAAGAATACAAATATACATATTGGTCAACCAAAAATTTGTTCTTTTTCTTCCACTMTTCCCAAGTTTCAGAAACCAGCTCCTTACGGAGATGTTGATAATTCTGTAGCCAATCTCACCTTTCCAGAAGGGCTGGTCCCTGCTGCTCATCTGTGATAACAGGGAGATACTCCCTGGATAGCAGGCACTCTAACTAGGCAAAAAAATGGACAAACTGAGCCTCTTCCATCATGTCCTTGGTATTGATTACATAGAATACATATGACCCAAGTATTGGGAAGTTATCTAAGAGAGTAAGGAAAGGTTCAGTCTGTGAGGAGGAAAGAATTATTTCTTTCCCTTTTTTTTTTTTTTTTTTAAAGGGAACAACAACAAAAAGTTCTCTAATTTTTGAAGAGTTTTGAAGGTTGAGATTTGTGGGTGGATAAAAAGGTGAATCCTGACAAAGGGGTGGGGAGGGTGTAGGACATATCTACGTGTGKAGCTCCTACCAGGCTGTTCTTTGTTTGAAGTGTGAAAAAGTGAAGTGGTTGGTATCTACAAAACCAAGGTTTTCAACAAAGGGACTGAAAGAACTTTACAGAGGAAAGTAGCAAGGAAGACAGAAAAATTACAAGTGATAATGCAATAAAAAGAACCCATTAAGAAAATGCTATGTGGCATAGAGCATCTGTGACCTTAGTGTATCCTCAGGAAGCTTAAGAGCAAATCCCAGGTTCTTAAGCCTAACACCAGTCGGCAGACWGTCCTCAAGGGGAAAATCCATTCTGAGCTCCAGAGGTTCTACCACAAAAGGAAAGAGAGGATCTTGCTGCACTTCCAGGTAGATTCCCTGCTAGAACAGCAGAAGATTGTGAAACACATTCTTAGTCAAGACTGTGAAACACATTCTTAGTCATTAGCTCATTACCAGTCCTGCTCATTAAAACACAGCTGCATCAACACAAAGATGGAAAATCCATTATTTGATTGTGCTATGGAGTCTTTTGGCCTGGTGCTGAAAAATGCTTTTTCCACTTTAGTTTCTTCCCTCAATGCTGTGTCTGCTTAGGTTACATTTTGACCAAAAATGTGATAACCTATGTAGTCTTTAAAAATTACCAGAAGKCTGCAAAACTTATGGTAATTTTTGAAGTGTCCACAGGTTATCATACTTTTTTGTATGATCATGTCATGTTTTTCTTGGGGGAAAGCAGCTTGGGGAAATCCTAACATGGATGTCCAGCTCTCCCCTTTCCCTCCTGTTTTGGGGGGAAGTATTTTAATATTGCTCAGGGCTCTGGAGTTTGGAATGATGCCTGAAGGCTTCACTTTGTGGCTCTGAGGATTGTGATATGCAGTTCAGTTAATAGATCTAGTCCTGAGTATGGAAAGCATGACCATTATGATAATGAAAAAAGCATTTTTTTCAGGAATGTTATGACTGTATATTTTGCCTGCATGTTATTTTTTATATTACACTCTGTTCCCAATAGACTGGAAATCCTTTAGGGTAGGATCACTTTTCCTGCTTCTATTCATTATTTAGTACAATGCAGCCTCTACTTTTACAGAGGATTTCGGTTATGCTGAAATGTCAATAACATTAAAATAAAGATGATATTCTTATATTTATTTTCCCTGCTATTGTGCAATAAGATGTGCACTCAGTTTTCAACATGCCATGACTTCCTAATTGCTGATTTCTGTCTTGGAGTGAGCCTCTTCAAATYTACAGRCTTCAGATGTGCACCAAATAAAAATGYACAGTGGCCACACAGAAACATTAAAGTGAYAGGATGTGACAAAAAGACCCAATCATTTTTATTGAGGTGGATTGTAATAGGTAATTCTGAATTAGAAAAGGAAATTAGACAGGAAAAGCAACAGTGCCCCGCTACAAAATTTATATTAGCGATATAAAACTTCATTTTGTTAAGAGGAATTSCAGTGTGATTTCTCAGCTCAGACTGAGATTTTCTGCACTTGCTGTGGGAGTAAAAGTTGTGCTCTGACTCTGGTCACTGCAACAAGTAGTTCCCTGCTGGATTGCCCTCTGCATGACTTTGTCAAACGTGAATTTCCCGAGTGAGATGTCCCATTTAAGAGCTGTTTGGACATATTATTGAGCTTAATTAAAGCATAAAAGGGYTGGCAAGACAGGGAAATGAATGAGAGGAAAACGTACATCCTGTGTTTTCCTTAGCTGCTAATAGGAATTCAAATGGCCACAGTGACTAGACAGTACCCCAAACAGACAGATTTTACAGACCACAAATTCTGTTTTAGGCTGTATCACTAAAGCAGATCTATTCTGACTCGTGACATTAGCACCTAAGATTTCATGCAGCCACTGCTGCTCAGATGCTCGCTGCTGTTTYCACAGTTTGAGCCATGCAGTCCAGCCCCCATCCCTGGTGCCCAATTCTGCTGCCCTTTGCAAGCAGACAACAGTGTGTGAAGGCACACACTGCCTGTCTGAGGCTAAAGGTGCTGGAGATGTGGCACAGGTTACCAAATGTTATTTATTATTGTATTTACAAGGAAACAAAAGGCTGAACTCGCAGTGCTACACAAGAAAGTCTGGTGGCTATAGAGATAAATTGGATTGATTGAGTTTTGTGAGAAAGATAGATGTTGACTTTAGCTATATGAATATGTGATAGKCAAAATGGCTCAATAACTTTAATTATAGGTCGGTACAAATGCCATGTAGTCTTTGTTTTCTTTGACAGCCACAGGCTGTGACCTTAGMCTAAGAATCAACCCTAACATTCTCTGGCACCCTAGGTGTTCTTGCATGTGATGGAYGCATAAAATTAAGTTTCAAGACCAGAAGGATTGCTAATGACCAGCTTTTGTACTGTGATAGCAGCTACATGAAACTCGGCTAAGGAACAGGGGCTCAATGTGCTTTCTTAACACTCATAAACCTTTGGTTAGGGATACAGCAACATTTTTCASATCTACATGTAAATGGCTGTAAAACTACAATTTGCAGAGGAGGATGAACAATTTAGATTACTTGGTATAAGCTTTGGAATCTGTTTCCCTATTTTCTGCTGCAGTTTTCCCTATGGTCGATTGCGGAATGAAAAGTGTTATTATTCCTACTCTTGTGGTTCGACCATCGCTGCGAAAAAACAAGTCAGCAGCATAATTTCTTTTATTTGTGATGGTGCTTCAACACTCCAGCATTCAGCAGAAGGTGCAATAATGGGCACTGACAGCAGAGACCCTGAAGATTTGGCTGCCAAATCACATCACTGGAGTGATGAGATGAAGTTTACAGCAGAGGAAATGACTACTTTTTACAGCTACAATTTGGGTTGGTTTTTTGTTTTCTTTTTTTACCAGCCTTGTATTTTCTTGGTAGAAAAATGTCTTTTTGGATGAGAAATTATAGCCTGCAGAAAACATCTGCTAGTAAGTTGATTAATTAAAGATTACATTCCCTGAAAGCAACTGTTGTGTCAGTCAGACTGAAAATGAGAGAATATAGAAAGTATGGCTGAAAGGCTGGGGGATATAATAGAGGGTAGATGTAATTGGTGCAGTGAAGGTTTCTGAAAGGCCTGGGTTTACTTTAACTTGATTTACTAAATGGTGTAGCAGTAGGGTAAAAAAATCAGAGGTTCTTCATTCTTAGTAACCCAAGGAAGTTTAACTCATTAAGAAACAAACTACTTAAAGATATCATTTGGTATATGTTGGAATTCTGGAAACTTTAATTTTGGGGGTTTAGTATATAGCAATGCATGTGAGTGAAGATGGAGGGCTTTGGRTGTTGTCTGAGTCCTTCTTCTTCACCTTCTTCTTCCTTTCTCTTCATGGGTTTTGGTGGTTTTCTGTAACTGGGTGAAAAAGGTTTGCATTGCAGGCCTTGGGTGGTCACTATTGGGTCAGAAATACAAATAATATAGGTGTCACCTCGTTATTGTGAGATTATTGCTTAAATAATCTTGGAAAGAGAAGCTCTCTGTTTTACCTTGTTTCTCTAGCTTGCTAGATTGGCCTCATGGCTCAYGAGTCTGTAAGTAGATAAGAAATAATAAACAAACAAGTCCGAACTCAAAATCTACATTTCCCGCRTTATTCATCCTGACCTTGCCAGAGAAAAAGAAACCAGAACTGTAACAGGAACACAAGTGTGTAACTTCCCCCAGCCAACTGCCTGCCAGACAGAAGGACAGACACCAAGGGCAGGTGTGTTACATCCCCCTGCTAATTCCCCCTGTAACATTCCCTGGGRCCTCATTGGAAGAGCCATGGCAGAAGTTTTAAATCTTGCCACTGGTGTGTTGTGCTTTCTCAGGTAACCTCAGGGGACTGCTGCTTTTCCCCAAGCAGAAGAGAGATATCCAAGTGCCATTCCCAGGCCCCTGCCTGCAGGTGGAAGCAGCATGGAGAGCCTTAAGCCCCACAGGGAGGTCCCGTGGTGGAGCATTCTCCTGCCTCTGCCTCCAAGTGTGCCAAGCTCCAAGACTTTACTACATCTACTTGATATTCCAGGGTTGGTTTGGGGGAAACTAAAAGAGTCACCTGAAATTGCACTTTCTGTGTGCAACCAGCTGTGGGGATCTGTTTCACACCTTCTTGGGCACCAAGTTGCAGAGTGTGATGCTTGTGTCTTTAATGACATGCCTGGATGGTTGTTCAGGAATTGCAATTTTTATTATTTTTTTTTTTGCCCCAGGTGTCTTGGTAATTAAGAAATAACAATGCTGGAAGATTTACGGCCCGTGAGGTCAATGATTGTTGCAATTCCCTTTTCAGACCTTCCCCAGGCTGCTGCTGAAGCCCCAAAACAGGTTGTGTGTAATCATACCATGATGAGAAAAAGATCTGCATGTTCTAGCTGATCTTTCTCTCAGGGTAGCTTATTGGATTCTTTCTGTCTGTTTGGTTCTTTCTGTCTGTAATTAGGTAGATAAATAGTTTTGTATATGGAACCCCCCACACACTTTCCCACCTGTCAGGGGATACCCACCCTGCTCTGTGAGGAGGAGAGTACTCCTACTGCCTCCCTGAGGGATTGAGAGTTGCAGCAGCAAAACAGCTCGTGGATTTCCTGCTCCAAGGTCCTATTTGCCATCTTTGAATTCCTTGAGCAGGAAACTGCCTGGAGAGCCTGGTTTTTATTCAGTTTCACAGCAAAGTGTTGGGCCTCAGTTACCAGCTACAGGATCCAAACCTCTTTTCTTAAAAAAAGKAAATCTCAGTTTAGTAACATGACCCCCTTTCAGTTTGTCTAAGAGAGGCATATAATCATGAGAAATTTGAGCTGGTACAGAACAAGCTCTTGAACAAGAATTTACAAATATAGGTACAACAGTCCTATTTCAATTCAACAAAACAATAACTTTTAAAGCTATTTAAAACATAATCTAAAAATTAAAATAGTAGGAACCAAARTAAAATTGTCTCCATATTACAAGTAACGCTTGGTGAATCCCACGCCATAGAAAAAAGTGTTTATTTGAATCACAGGAAAGAAAATATGTTTGTRCACATGGTCTGTGGTGAAAAAGGAGTAGAAAGTGGTCTAACAAGGATTTATCTTCTGATGCAGAATYAAGCCTACAGATTAATATTATTACAGGCTGCCCCATCGCATAAAGTACAGCCCTGAGCCTGGGAAAAAACCCATTAACATGAAAGACAATGGAAATGCTAAACCAGGAATTTATTATCTGCTGATTTTCTTTCCCCTCTTTCTTACGGCAGAGAACAGAACATTAATGCAATATATGAGAACAAATTGAAAAGGGCCAGACAGGAAAAAAAAACTATTTCCAGCTGTTCTAACACCACTAATTTACTCACTTGTCTGCTTGGCTCCTTTTAAAGGGAACATTCAGCATCACTTTTGAGTGTGACATGACCACTCTGTGTGTGTGTGTGTGTACGTGTGCATGTGCACGTGGGGAGGGCACATTTTGGAAAGCAGCATCACTGCAATTCCTCTGTTCTTTTGGCAGCTGGAGCGTAGCATTGCCTTTTAAGTAGACTTTCCTGCATTTAATTTGTTGGATTAGCATAACTAAAGTGGTGGTCATAGGACACAAAAACATTGTGTCTCTGTCTTCKTTATTGGCTTGCCCTCTGACAGCGTTTCGCTGTCTGCCAGCTGGGTGACAGACTGCCTGGTGAAAATTTATCATGTTGCCCTCCACGGTGGACACAACAGTGTGTCATGAGGGAAGTATCCATGATGTCATATTTTTAGCCTCCGGTGGATGTGCAGCACAAAAAAATAAAAGCTGYAAACCAGCCTTTTCTCTGTGCAAATTTCCTTGCTCCTGCTGGTGGCTGGCATTGCTATATTTATTAATTTTCTTCCATTAAAACACGTTGCTGTTTTACACCAAAAATTAAATCATATTCTTTTCCTAAAGCAATCATTTGCTCTGTTTCATGGGTCTTCATATTCAAGTATAGGGGTTTTTTTTGGAAGCCTGTAATAACATGGTTCTTTCTGCTTTTTAAA
This sequence comes from Mixornis gularis, assembly GCA_003546035.1. Lineage (NCBI taxonomy): Eukaryota > Metazoa > Chordata > Aves > Passeriformes > Timaliidae > Mixornis > Mixornis gularis. Next base: position 2,088,192 of record QVAJ01000046.1, on the reverse strand, counting down.
YAGATGTATCACCCAAATCAGTTCATGTCTCACAACAGTGCTGGGCATACATCTGAAAACATCAGAAGACAAAATTTTACTTCTAATGATTTTTAGTTTGTTTTTTTTTTCTTTTTCAAAGTAGCACAGATAACTCTACCCATTTAAATTTTTAAGCCTGTGAAGATGTCATTCCTCACTCAAGGCAGTTTGAATTTTAGAATGTCACTGCTGAAATATGTCATATATGTTTTCTTTGCATAATTTCAAGTAAGAGAATTCCTTCTGGCATTTGACGCCACRTGGTAAAAATAGATTTCTCAATCCAAAAACCCGAAGAAAACTCTCTTTCATTTCTTAAAGGCGGATCAAAATTATCCTTGGTGAGAAGGGATATTCTAAACTCAGGGTGTGTCCTTGGAGCTCCACTGGTTTCTTAAGCTGGTATAATTGTGGCAAACCCTATCGACTCAAGAAGATTAAATTGTTTTGCAATAAATACACACTACAGACCTTTGTAGTACCACAGACATTTCCTCCTCTTGCAGAGACTGCTGTTTCCTGCACAGAACAGTCAACAAGGTATCTGACAATTGAGAAAGAAAAGCTTTGCCATAAATTTAACCAGTTCCTCTCAGTAATATCTTCATTACCACTACCCTTTAGGCTGTTTGAGTCTGGAGATTTTTCTTCTGTAAAATGTGTCCTGCTGAACTTTACTGTTACCTTCAGACTGTTGCTTTGGCTGTGAAGCTGCTGCTTTGAGGAAACCAGGTTCCAGTCCCAGGGTTCCAGCTTCTTGTGGATGTTTGAGGAAGCACTCTGCTCCAGACTCCACGTGATCATATCTCACACATAGGGTCTCAGACACAGAAAATYATATTCTTATATTGTTAAAAAGGAMATTATACCTAACTGTGAAGCAGCAACCAATAAAAAAAACCTCCTAATACATGGTACTTCTTTTTGTAACTGGTGCCATTCCTTTTCCSCCTTTATCTAAAGCTAACAATTTTGTTTCGATTTTGTTGAAAACAGGGCAAACTTTCATAAACATTCAGGAAAAAAAAAATTGTTCTGCTTAGATGTGCACAGCGTTACACCTAATGTCGATTTCTATGCCTGGGTACAGTCACACATGTACCTCAGTTTGGGTCTCTCCTCCTTTAGCTGCATGGAGTGAATTTTGATTAATTGTAGTGAGGATGCGAATGACAACACGACAAAATTTGCAGCTTGTTTTACATCAAACAAGCCATTCTGCTTTGCCTCTTGCATAATCGATTGTCTGTACACAAAAGACAAAAAAAAAAAGCTGGTCAAGGGTTTAGTGCTGTTCAGCTACCATTTGGCATGCCCATTAAATTACTGCACAAAGCAGACAACAATGCAGATTCAAGCCCCGAGTCTTGTGTTAACTTGACTGCATAAATGGGTCTCCAAGTCTAAGAACAGTTGGACAAAAGAGCCACCACGGAGTGATTAAGACTTATTTGGGTGCTGGAGAGCACAGCTGCTGCAAGGGAGGAGGGGGAGAGACAGCACACTTCCTCAGAGCTGGCCTGTGCTGGGCACAGCTCCCAGCTGCAAGGGAAGGAACTGAGCAGCTGCACAACCTTTGTGCTCCTCTGCTTCTCCAGGGCTCTCCCAATCCCCCACCAGGAACAGGATCAGTGCCAAAGGGTCTGCCAGGCTGCAGCAGTGCTCTGGTTAAATGTGATCTCCTGCCACACCACATCCCAAATCTGTTCTGTTCTCCTGCAGGCGCATCTCTGTTCCTTCTGTGTCACTGCAGAAGGGCAAGGGGATAGAAGCCAGGTGGGGAGTGGTCTGCCAACTTATCATTGAAATTTATTTCTTCAGCACGCAAACTTGAATGCTTAGCACTGTTTGTGGAGGAAAAAAAAAAAAGAAAAAAAGCCTTTGATTGCTTTGATATCATCAACAATATGGGGGTGACCTAACTTCCAGCAGAAAGATGCCTCCTCCTACATTTCTGACTCTGATGTCTTGCTTCCTGTGTAACTGATTATCCCRGACTGCTTRTGCTTGCTAATGACCTCAGGAKTCTGTTGAGAAGGAAGATCAGCACTGTAGRAACTAAAAATGAAAGCCTTATGTGGCAATATTAACACAGAAATGAAATAGTTCTTCATGACTGTTTTTAAAAAAGACCAATTAAGATGAGAAAATGCCTATTTCCAGGGAGAAGGCAGGGCAGGATTGGGACTAAAACAGGCAAAGTCAGGCAACCATTTACATGTTCAGTACTACAGCTTTATGAAAGAGCTAAATAATTACTGATTGTTTTTTTTTTTTAATGGCACCAGTCATTTTTCTAATATCACGTTTTGTTCAACTGTCCTCCTTTAACACAGCAAAGGATGGGCAGATTGGTRCAGTACACACAGTTTCTTTGTCAGTCCTCTGTCCTAAAGGCAAAATGGTACAGTGATACAACCTGTGTTGTTTTTTACTATTTGTCTTTGGGRTGAACAAGCTAATCAGCCCAAAACACTTTCCCTTTTCTCTCCTTTAACTTACACTTTTGACAAATTCTCCACTTCTTTGTGGCATAGATGGTTTAGCACTATCACAACCACGATCACAGCAAGGTATCATAATTTTGTTAAGTTTAAGAGAAACCTTGATTTAAAAATATTCTTAGTGGCATAGTCCTATAAAACTGAATAGAAACATTTGAGAGATCCTTAAGGCCTTCTCTCACCCTATTAGCTTGATGTTTTGAAAATGTATTTATGCTGTTAATGCATGACCAGTACAGTAGGCATGTACATGAGACTTCCAAACAACATAAAGTAAATCCAGATTATTGTTGAAYTTCCCATGTAACCTGAATATATGCACAATATGAGTCTTGGAGGTACTGACTGAGGCTGTGAGTTAACAAAAAATCGAGTCTTAAGCATGTCAACATATAAAGCTCACAGAGTCAGGTCCTGAAATGTATTTATTTTCATTAAAACCATTACGCTACTTGTGCCAAAGAACTCATTCTTGCTCACTCTGATGGCTGACATCTGCACTTGAGTCCATTTCTCTTTTCAAAGAATGATACCTTGTTTCGTCCTTGTACCAGAAAGCCTTGTCAACTCATTGCTAAAAGAAACTAGCATCATAAAAATATGTTAATCGAAATTAAATAATAAAGTCTGATCTAAGCTGCAAACTCAAAGCTTGCCCAGCTAAGCAACCTGATTTAATTTTTAAAGGAGTCCTGTTCTGAGCAGTAGGCTGTACAAARTGACCTCCAAGGATTTTTCCGTAGCAATTTCAAGAAGTCCATCTAATGATGCAATATTTTGTGCTTACTCTCTCTGTTTCTTTCAAACATGCATCTTACTAGTGCATTAGGTCTAGCAGAATGAACATGTACACAATATATGTGGTTGGATTAAACTTCATATGTATGCAATTTCTGTTTTCTCTCTACTTTAGAACAGCATGTTTAATGCAAAACATTACAATTAACAGAGAAGCAAACGTCSTCCTTATGGTGCAAATCTGTGGTTTAGGAATGGTACTSCCCAATTCARTGYCCCCACTGAGACTCTCCCAAACCACACTGCCATTCAYTCCCCCTCTTCCCMCTTCCCCTCCTAGTTCCCATTCCRGCAGGATGGARAGGAGAATCAGARGCACRAAAGGTTAAAATTGGGTTGAGSTAAGAACAATTTACTGGAAACAGTAATGAGATAAGAAAAGGAACAGTAACAACAATAATATTAATAACAAAATATATAAGACAAAGAAATTATTTACACAGAAATCCCACAAGGAATTCCCACCAGGTCTTCCCCACCATGCTTTCTCCCAACCAGAAAACTCATTCTTCTTGGAAGAGAGAGTCCTTTTGCCTGGCCCTGGCAGTGATCTGAGGTGATATGGTATAACTTGGGGTCTGGCCACTCCCCTTCTCAGCTATTGCCAAAGATTAACCCTGTTCTTGGCCAAAACCAGGACAATCACCTACACTCCCYACCAGAAAAGCCACAGAGGCAGAACACCCAAACAACTCACCTCAGGTCTTTGCTAAAATTTGGTTAAGTGATGGCATTGGGCATCTTTGAGTGAAATCTGCTTATACACATGTGCTTCTGCCTATGAGTTCAGCTATGCACATGCRCCCATCATTGCCCTAGAGCTTTACAAGGCCTGGTTTATATTTGCAATACCCCCAGCACTTGGTACAAGTGGGAAAGCTGAGGCATGGACAAGATTTGCCTTAAATGGAACAGGAAACAAATTGCAGAATAAGTGCAACACACTTTCCACTTACCACGTGGGYTATTAAATAGCCTTTCATACCCACCTAATCTGAGGGCAGCTGCAACTCCTTACAAAGCACAGGACTACACTGGCTAGTCATCCTTCTAAGGTCCATGAAGCTGAAACAATCAAATGTGATGGACTGGTGCACAGAAACTCCGGAGTGCCAAGGGATCCTGTGACAATTCCTCTTTGTAGCAAATGTGTCAGCTTGTGTGCTTAAAACAAATTGCTGAGCCAGGCATTTTCTTCTGTGCCAGGCTGAGTTTTTCTCTGAGTTTTGTTTCCTCTCTCGAGTAAGCTGGGCTCTTTGTCAGTACACTTCTCTGCGTACTGCTTCTAAAAGCAAACTGTAAGTTCCTAGCAAGTCAAGCTGCAAATTTCCCAAGATGAAAAGACATTGATTTGATTTCCTTCCTATTTGTGACAAACACAAAGGACCAAAATTAAATAATTGGTGATGTATATTAAATATAATTAAATAATGGTGACGTACATTCTCTGCTACTGCCTGGTAATGGTCCTTTTAATCCTCATCATTTTAAGAGATGAGCCATGCTTAGCTGGTCTTCCGGACTTCCATTTATAGTCAAACTTGGGAATGGCATTTAATGCAGCTCATAAATTAAAACCTTGTACTGAGGAGGATTCCCTGAAAAAAGAATTAATACGGCAGCTTCACCTTTGACTTAAGTTGATTTTATACTCTCATCTTCAGTGTATTGCTCCACTTTTAATATTAATTTCTGAAAATCTTAAATAACACAGGGTGTCCTTCTGCCTGGTTATCAGTCCTGGACCCTTTSTTTCAACAGATGGATGAGGCATTGCACGCTGCCCTCAGAAGAGGACTGGAGCCTTTCCATGAGGCCCAGACTGGCTGGCAGGGACTCCTTCTCCAAGGAGCACCCCAGGGATGTTGCTGCAGGCCCAATGGAGGCCTCCCAGACTTTTTGTGCTATTTTGGTTGCCCTACCTTTTGCAACGTGAGAAGTGGGGGTTCTGCATATCTTGCTTTTGCTCTTGGATTTACCCATGCAGTTGTTCCTGATTGCTTTGGGCCAGGTCCTGATGAACCAAATTCTGATGAATTTGGGCCAGGTTCCCTCCTGTGAACTATGGCTAACACTAAAGACCTTATTTTACAGCATCAAATTTCTTCTTAAAAAAAAAAAAACAACTAAAAGAGGAAGTGCCGGCAAAGGGGAAGCTGCCACATATCTAAGCACATTAGAGGTACTGGAATATYCTCTGATGAGGACTGAGCTTCTCAAAGCAGACTCCTGGCTCAGCCCTGCCTCTTGAGCTTCACTTCTTCCCTACAGGACAACAGGCTCTGGAGATAATTGATTTACACAAGTTGTGATTATTTCAATTCTTCACCAATTCATTAACGTGATTGTTAGGCTCCTAATGACCAGGCTGGCTGCTTGACTTCCCTCCATTCTGAGGTAATTTAAAGGCAGTTTCATTTTCTCAGTTGCCTCCACAGCACCATGTAAAAAACTGCCACTTAGTGTTAAATTAACTAGCTGCTACTGAAGTGTCAGATGAGAAGAACAAAATGAATGTCAGGTCTAATTATTAATGCTGCATGTCACAGCCACTTGCAGAGGCCATACTCTGGAGTGGATCCTTTTAGCTGCTGAAGACTAAAAGAAAGTTTTGGGGTAGTTCCTAGTGAAAGTCATGTCTGTCATGCTCATACAGGGAGCACTAAACTGYCTTCTGATGGAGACTCTTGATGGTCAACAAGGGACCCTTAGATGATATAATGAAATTGGGAATGTCCACTGCTTGCCTGTGACATTTGAATTACAAAGACAGCTAACAAAATGTTAAGTCTTCAGCAGTCAATGGGTATTTGCATCTGAAACATAAGATGGTGAAAAATGGCTTTTTTTTTGAGTGGTTTCTCTCTCAGCTGGATGCACTATATCAAACACTRGAGTGCAGTTCTCATGACACCATTTGAATTATGCTCTCTGTAAGCAAGCAGTTTTACAACTTTTCTTTCTCTGCATTCATTCACATAAATTAAACCAGCAGTGGAGGCTACCAGAAAGACAAAGGGCTTTGAAGAAATAGCTCTTCCTATATGCTACAAACTGSCAGCTCCCCATTTCTGTCCAAGCAATTCTTCAAACTCTGTTTCTGAGACAAGATACAGGTACACTACAATGACAAAATCACTGGGTTTTACCCGGCACCAGGAATTTGAAAATGCAAATGGATGATGACCAGCAACTTATAGATAAATTCTACAGACACCATCCTCCCACTCCCTCTGTCTCCAAATGACTTTGACCTATTCTTCTACCAAAAAAAATCTGGGGGAGAGGGGCAGAGTTCTGAATGCTGTCTGATTAAAGAATAATCAGTGTTTCTTTTACTAAAACCAGAATGACCAAGTTGCTCCTGTATGAATATAGCACATATAACTTGAATTTTGTACTGAGGCTGAAGCGGATCACTGTTTGTAGAAAGTTAATGGGATGACCTATTTTTACCACTAGAGGCACCAGCCAAAAAGTTAGAAACTCACAGYATTTGTCACTTAGTGGCAGCCACAACACACTATAGAATTACCAAACCACAATCCAACTTTCAAGAAAGTCTTAATTTAAATGCACATATGAGCTCTCATATATTTAAGGACCCAAAAAAGGAATAAACTGTTTAAACCCAACCACACTTCTCAGTTGCACATATCCACAAAGGAGACATTAGAACATGAAGCAGAGTTTCTAGATGGTTGTGGCCTTAACTGTATTCAGTGATCAGCCTTTCCAAGAGGCCTTTCAAAAATACTTTCCACTGGAAAGAAACAAGTGTTCTGAATGTTAATCTTTTTACATTGCTATCCAACTACCAACTTTAAGTCTATGCACTGACAGTACCATAAAACATTTCCATGTATTTTGAAGTTTGACCCTAGGGAAGGATGTCTAGGAAGGAAGGAAAAATTACCTAAAAACTGTCTAGGTTTTTCTATGGAGGACATCTTCATGAGCAAAAATCAAATTCTGTGAAATGTGTTTCTCCCAAGCATTTGTCTTGATTTAATGCTTAGTGTTTCCTGTCTTCAAGCAATTTATTACATAGCAAAGAGTGTATTAGTTAAGTTAGCCTTCAGTTACCTGTTGAGATTGTTGGGGTGAGGGGGAAGTTTCATGTATGATATGAATCATTTTCCAGGGCTTGACAGTGGTGTGAAAGTGTCCCAACCAGGGCTGTGCAAGAATTAAGACCATCAATCATTCTTTCCACAGGCAGTCTTTATTTTAGATGCTTAACATCCTGGATATTCAGCAGCCTAACTGATTGCACAGCCTGTCTGTCCCTCCCCTGCTCTGAAGAATTTTTCATTTGATATGGGCGAATTTCAAGGCTCTTTCAAGAGAGGAAAAGCAAAAACCAGCAAGGCAGGGATGTATTAAGTTGGCTTTTGCACTTCTGCAGAGCAGACAGAGCTCCCCAAACATCTTCTTCCAGTAAGTGACAATACCAACCACTGTTGTGAGCCAGCTCAAAGAAGGGAGAGGAGCACATTTCTTCACAGACATGCTGTGCCATATCTACAGAAAGTACTGGCAGGCCTCCACTTACATCTAGGTTGGGAAGTGAAGAGAGCTTCTGCTTTTTTCCTTTATCYGAGAACTCTCACACAATTTCTTCCAGCCCAAGCCTTTGTTTCTGCACTTTTTCTCTTATCTAGCAAGATTCAGCACTTACATAAAAATAGAYAAATGCATCTTTGCTGTTTCAGGAAAGATCTGATTGGAAAAAAGGTAYGTTCATTAAAAATGTAGGCAAATACAAGTTGGGTAGGAAAAGGCATATTGTAGCTACCTGCAGAGGAACAAGGTGCAGAATGGGAAGAAAATCACATGAGCAGCATCAATTCCCTTTATGTTAATTTCCCTCTGAGCAATAATGTAAAATATTTACAGTGCTATAAAAACAAAGGCAGATCAAACAGGAGGCAGAAAATAATGCRGGAGCAGAGGGAGTGTATTGAGAGAAATTTGCATGTTTATAAGGGAATGAAAAAGCCAGATTCAAATTTAGCTTTGCACTCACACTGGCCAGCAGACACTGAACAGAAACAGGCAGTATTTAGAACCAGACGGATTATATATTCTTATGGGGAGCAAAAACTATACCATTACCTTGAACACTCRATGACCAACTACAGTCATATATTTGTATCTATAAGCAGAAAACTCTTCAGGAGGAATATAAAGGCAGCTTAAGAGTGAAATCTGACCAGAGAGGTTCTTAATGTCCCCTTGCTCTGGGATTCCACAAGATTGCAGCAGAGGAGCTGAGACAGGGATGATGACTGAGAATTCCTTTAGTGGACACCAGCACAACCACAGGGTGCTGCTGTAGGAGTGCTCAGTACAGCTACACCGCCTCAAATAAATGCCAAAAGTCACATGAGGAGGAGTACAACAGAGTCAAATGCTTCCAGATGGCAGGGGAAAAAAAGCTGTTCAAAGAGAGGAAGGTATTTGTCAACGCAAGTTGGATCTGTGTTTGCAGAAGGAATCCCTGACCACTCCCCAAGCCTGCTGTGGAAGTAAACAGTGATTTCATAACACAAAATTGAAGAGAGGCAGGAAAGAATAAACCTGGTGAGACTAAAAACCAAACAACATTTGAAAGTAAGTACAGGCCATCTTATATCACCTCCTGCTACTGCCTTATATTCCCCACTCCTCCCTCCTGCTATATGAACTCACAGAWGTTTTATCGGGTAAAGTTTTAAGCCCCCTCTAGACTACAGGAATAAATTTTGTTTGTCAAGACACTATTGTTTGTTCAGGACATTGGAGTAAAGTCAGAAAACAAATTCCTAGAGTCCACAGTGTCTGTAAAAACTACATTTTCAGGTTCCCAAAATAGATTTAAGTTGCTACTTCAGATAAATATTAACCTCAGGAAGAAATGTCTTTATTGGTCTTACTGGTCTCTCCTTATACCATTTGCTATGATACTGGTAAAAGCAATGAACTTCAGCAAAAAAGTAGAGCTGGTCTGTACAAAGACTGGGAAGGCTGAGCATTTTGCCTGTAATTAGCTGCCATGTGAATTTATAACCAACCATCTGACTGAGAACTATGTTTTGTTTTGTCACATCTGGACACAAATACTTCAGAGTACGCAGAGTCAGAAGTCAAACTGAAAAAGTTGAATTCTACCCCATAACTAATGAACCTCACATATTAGGCAGCTATGAAAGGCACTTTATCCCAAAAAGTACTTGGTAAAACAGATATAGTATTGCTAGCCAGAAACTTTAGAGGCCCCCTTACACCCTGATCTTCGCGAGACAATTTAGTCCACATGAGTTCTAGACATCTTAAATGCCTAGTCAAGAGCTGCCAGARATGGTTGGTTTGAAGCTTCAACTCCCCAAAGAGTTGTGAACTGCTAGAAACAACTTATTTTAAATCTGCACAAGTTGGCAGCTGTCCTCATCTGTTAATAAAGGAGTCCCCAATACAAGAAGACCATTATGAGAACAGACCCCAGTTGTAACTGCAATGAGAACAGGCATCAGATGCAAGCCCAGGAACTGATCCAAGTTCTGACTCAATGATTTTCATTGTTACTATTTTGGAGACAGGATTGATTGAGAATGATTTAACATGTCATCACTAAAGCATAACCAAGAGGTTATTGCTTCTTCCAAACTACATCTTAGCCTTGAAACTGCATCCCTCCTACCATAACCAATTTTTTCTTACCTTGAAGGGGGAAGGATTAGCAAGAGTCAAGTAGCACCTCATACTACAAGAACTATGGGGAGTAACTAACATAATAATCAAGAACAATACTTAACTGCTTGACTCATTTTATTTTTATCCCCTCGGCTGCATTTGAGTTTTACAGTGGTTTCTTAAAGATCATTCATTCTTGTAGACCTCTAAGAGGTAACAGACAAGATTGAAACAATCATACATATAAAATTACTTATGTTTACAAATTTTTGGCAATCATAGTAACCCGTTTTTTCCTATTGCCTTTGCCCCAATCATTGAAAAAGAGAGTGTACAATAATTTACATCTGAAGTATTTCAAAGTGCTTGATAGTGATTTTCCAATAATTATTTACAAGTGGCCTATAGACATATGTACAGGTGTTACAAGTTGTGGCTGGAATATGGCTTTCTATGGAAAGTGCTTTATTTTTGGTCAGCGATGTTACTGACTAACCAACCCAAGGGTTACTGATAAAACTGTAACCACTAACAGCTGAATTATTGTGGACAGGTATTTACAGAGTTGTTAAGCCGTAGAAAATAACTATTTACACAAGTGTTCCATAAATACAGGAAGTATCTTCTTTCTTCCAAGAATGGAGGAAGTCCTTCAGCCACAAACCTGGTTACTATCCCCAAAGAGTGTAAGACACAAGTAAACTGAAAGTGATTGCTGATCCAGTGCTCACGCCATGTCATCATCTGTGCTGACAACAGATATCTGTAAAAAGGTAAGTACAAGTTAGCTACAGCTGCACCAATAAAAGACAATAAAGCAACACACATCATGGCTAATTCTGCAGGCTAGTGACCACATTCAGCACAGATTACTCCATCCCAGGCACAGACACTGGTTACCTACACAACTTTAACCTTGATTATAGGGTAAAGTTGTCAATTGATTCAGCCTTGTAGTTTGTCTGCAGCCAGCAGCTTTCAAAAGCAGAGACCTCTCCTAAATTCAACTCAGGTATCCTTTGGCAGTCTTTCTACTCCAGTTGTTAACCTGGAGTCTCAGATATAACAGTTTAATGGGTTTACTTACTGCAGGGTAGGTGTGTCCTACTGAACCGCTGTGTCTCCCGATATCAATTGTGAGGTCCTCTTCTGTAGTTTTCAGGTAGACTGGATTATCAAAATTCATGCTTTTCATGTTCTTGTGCTGCCAGTTACGCCACATGAARTAGCCAGCTGCTGCAGCCATCATCAGCAACACTGCAGGGAGACAAAGAGATTGCAAACGTGGAGCAGAGTCAGATCAAGCTCCTAAGAGTGGCTCGTCTCACCACATGGGGTCCAAAAGAGTAGTAAATGCTGTACTCACCAGCAGGAAGAATAATCCAGGCTGCTGATGTTCTTCCAGCTGCAGTTACCCCAGAGGTTGTACCACTAGTGTTGAATCCTGCATGAGAATTTGACACAGTGAGCTTGTCTGCTGACGAGGCTGGCAGATKGTCATATGCAAGCATTTCCCAAACCCAGAAGCTCCTATTTGATTAGCTTCTCAGTAGCACACTGCTAGAACAGCCTAACATGCTTCATCCTGTATTAATTGGAAGCTTTTTTTATTGCTTGCCTTCCCTGAGCACTCCTGGGATTTCATGGAACCTACAGGTTCCACACTGTCCCATGTGAACTGAATCTATTTAACACATGCTCCAGCTGTTACACTACACAAATGATCTGGCCTGTGTTCTCTACTTGCATGCAAAAGAGAAAACATCCAAGTAGGCTAGTTGGTCAGTTTGCATTTAATTTCTCTAATGTTTAGCAGTGAGTTATTGGGACCAGTACCTCCAGGAACTAGTCCAACAGTTGGAGATTTTTCTGTTGTGCTGGTATCTTTAGCCTCAGTGTAAGCCACAGTTGTTCCAGTACCTGAAACTAATTATAGATCAAAAACTAATTATAGATCAGTTAATCCTGAAGTTCTGCAATGGCTTTGCTATGAGAGCCATGGTAGTGAAGGTTTAGCAGATGGCAAAAATGATCATGCAGCTTGTTAGCTTTACTGGGAACACTGACATTAACTATTTCACTAGCACGCCCTCAGCAGAGAGTTCTTGATGGAAAGTAGCTCCAAGAACAAGGCCAGACAGTCAACCAGAAACGAATTACAGACATTTAAAGTCAAAACAGTTGTAAGACATCCCACCCCTCACATAAGGTTTTCTGAATGAGGTTTTAGTTTTACGAGTTTACTGGTTAGGTACAGCCTTTGATACCCATATCAACCTTTTAGAGCAGCCAAGGGAGGCCAGCATCCTTGCATTTAGCACTCTGTGGCAGTCAGAATCAACACCCAATATAGTCAGTGGCACCTTGGAGTTTCTAGCTCCACCCCACTGGACAAAGCCAGCTTGCTGCTCAGTCGGTGCTGACAACAGTAGCACAGCAGCATGTTCATCTGGACCAAAAATGAGGTACAAAYTTCCTTTGACAGCAACACTAGCCCATCACCTTTTGAACACTGTGTATTTATATGTACATTTATATGTTAGTTTACACCCCTGTTTTGTAAGAGGCTGAGTATGTTTTGTCCTTGCTGTCTGCAGAAAGCCATGGAGGCACAAGGTCTTGTTGCAAATGATGATGATGATGCAGAAGCAAAGCATGGACTTTCAACAGCACCTGCAGACTCTGAGGGCCATAGTAATGCCTAAGACCCTCCCCTCCAAGATTAATTACATCAGATTAATTTTAGCAAAGCTGCCAGCCTATACCACTGTATTTCCTTCCCACTAACAGGTTCAATACTCTCCTACTCCTCCTCCCCTCCCATTCATCCTGGGAAAGATCTCAGTTGTTTTACAGTACCTGTACATCTCAGACCATCCTCCTGCAATAAGTACCCAGCAGGACATGCACAGGTGTACTTTGGAGAATGTTCATTTATCTGAGGAGCAGGCAGGCACAGGTAGCTACAGCCTCCATTTGCCATGTTCTCTTCACACCAGTTCCTACCTGTTGGTACACCAGTGAAGGAGAGAACAAGAGTGAGCCTCCATGCTCCAGGTGGGTAGCAGAAGCATTTGCTCATTAATTGTTTCAGGAGAATTACTTGTCTCAGCTGGTGTGGGAAATGGACTTGTAGAGAATTCTCAAAGCCTGACAGAGGGCTCACATAATGTGCATCTGTATGCAAACCTTGAGATAAGAAATGCTGACTTGGAAATGCCATGAGATAGGATGGATGTTGTTGAGAGAGAAATGAAACTGAAAACAAGTTTGAAAGGATGGCCTTGCAAATAAGACTGGATACTTTGGAGAAACAGAACTATGAAAAGTGCATTGTACTAGGACCCATGAGGGCTAATTTTAGATGATTGGCTTTAAGGCATTAACAGCATCGTGTGGCAAAAGCTGATAGGTCAAGAAACGCTTATAATATGTTGTAATTAAGAAATAGTTTGGCTTCTGATTGTGATGGTGTGAATTGTAACATCTATATTGTCTCACCCTTCACATGAGACTGAAAACGGAATAAAAGTTTTTAAAATGCCACTCAGCTGCCCCATCTCTGGGTCAGAAAAGGGTAAAATCTGACAAAATGGCTAGAGATTTATATTTGCTGAGCCCAAGAAAGACCAATTGCAAATCCCCTCCCAACCCCCATGGAGCTGCCTGTGTTAGAAGCTCCATGCAGAAGTGGACAACTGTACAGTGAAGGGATACCACTGGCCACCATCCAGGCAGGGCAGGATTCTTACCAGTACACACTGACTTAACTATGGACTGTGCAGAAATTACCTGAGGGCTGAACAAGTTCGTGATACACGATGATGTCCTGTGCATCATTGAGGTTGTTCACCAGGGTAACCAGCTCTGTTCCAGTGAATTTGTTGGCACCATAGACTGCCTCATTCTCTCCATCAATCCAGTACACACGGTCCTAGAAGACAATGCCGTTGCATCCCATTATCTCCACAATGCCATCCTGCCCCACCATTCCTGCCACACACCAGCAAGAAGAGGATCTTGGGCAAGGACTACAGGAAGTCATCCTTACCTCAAAAATGGTTAGAGCAAGAGGATGAGGAAGGAACATATGTGATTTCAGCACGATTCTACGATCCTGACCATTCAAGTCCACACTAGACAGCATGTGCAGTTTAGAATCAAGCCAGTACAGGCGGCTTTTTACAAGATCTAGGAAGGGGAAAACACCAGATATATTTAGTGTCCACGTGGAGGAAACCTCCAAAGCTTGCTGCAAGAACTGAAACGCCCACAGGTTTGAGAATGGTGGCAGTGTTGCCCTARTTTCTTACCATTCCAGGACACTGAGGGCTGCTGCAGTGATGCCTATATGGCCTGTGCCTCAACTACAATATAGAGCAGTTCAAGGAAAGTTATTGTTTCAGTATCTGAGAAGTGCTGATGCCTGTGGCAGTGTCTTCAGGCATACAGAAGCTTCCCTTTCTCAGAAGCTGAAAACAGTTCTCTGAAGAAYGACCTCGGATTTTGTAGCAAAAAAACTGCTAAAGCTCCAGAATACCTCTGGCACAGAGACAAGTTCAACATACCTAGAGCAATTCCATTAGGCCATTGGATTTCTGTTGTCACAAGCTGCTGTCTGTCAAATCCATTCATTCCTGCTTTTTCAATTTTTGCTGGCTCACCCCAGTCTGACCAGTACATAAAGCTGTGAAGCAGAATTTATGTTGTATGATGCACTATAGTACTGTGTAGTATCACTCTTAATTATGACCAATAACTAACAAAGGCTACCTAAGTCAGTTATCAGAAACATGTAGTTGGTAGGTCCACTCTTTTAAAAGAACCTGGACAAATACTCACCCAGAAATAGGATCTACAGCAATAGAAGCTGGCTCCCTCAGCTCAGAGAGAAACAAAACCTTTCTTTTTGTGCCATCTAGGCTAGCCACTGAAATGGTCTTTGCAGTTGAGTCAGACCAGTAGATGTTCTTATAAACCCAGTCAACAGCAATTCCTGCAGGGCTGTGTATGTTGTCCAGGATTCTGATGTGTGTTCCAACTTTATCACGGGTATCAATGGAGGCACTGGAAGACAGGAAAGACTCGCTTTCAATCACTTCCTCGGCAGATACCATCCCTTGGCAGACCTCAGCAAACACTGCACAAGATTTCAGGCAGAAGATGCATGTGGGATTTCCCACAAAGTGCCTTTTGTACAGGTGCAGCAGCAGTTACTAGGAATGCAATAGGCATACACATTGCTTTGTTGTGGGAACTTGCATCAACTGGACCTTGTCTTCAGGACACCAGGAATCTGGTTTTCATTACCAGACACTAGAGAAATAGCTTGGGTAAAACATGGGATGGCTTAGGGAAGTACACTAAGTTCAGAAGATAAGCCTATTTACCTGAAGATTGCTTTTTGGCTGAAGTCTGCCCAGTAAAGTTTTTGCTCAGCAATATCAGCATCTAGAGCTATAGAGTTTCTTAGCTGCTCTACAAGCTGAATATATTCTTTTCTCTCAAGGCCAATCTTCCTGATGTCCCGGCGGTTGGTGAAAATTAGACTCGGCTCTTTCCCTGTGAAAAGAGTTTAAAGTGTCACCTGCACTTCTAGATATTCAGTCACGTGGTTTTCTTTTACAAARCGTTTTAAGAGTCATCATATTCAGTATTTGCCACTCCACACTTGGTAGCAGATGCTGACAGAGGTCTTGGCTGTACCATACCTCATCCTTTTCTCCCTCCACAACTTGATGGGGAGGATCCTCCTGCTCAGGGAGCAGACACAAGCAGTTTATGTCAGGCAGCTTTAAGTACTGTACCATGGTATCATTCAAAGTGTTAGTAGTGATCATTAACACCACAGCAGCTAGTGCAAAAACCACAGTAGTATAAAGAGTGCGTCACTTGCTGACTCATTTTAAAGAGGGAATRTAAAAGTCATACATCAACACTCACCAACTGCCTTGCACACCCCAGTAGCAAGATCCATCTGATAGCCACGGCTACATTCACATTTGTAGCCCCCTTTCAGGTTGATACAGATCTGACTACAGATACCAGGGTTCTGACATTCATCAATATCTGTAAAAGCAAAAATTCAATTTATGCTCACCTCCAATATCACCAGAACAGTCCATGTTAAAATTTCTAGATACTTGCCTCCACAGGTTCTCCTGTCCAGAAGCTCAAACCCAGCTGGACAGTCACATTCATAGCCAATAATGAGATCTCTGCAGATATGAGAGCATCCACCATTGTTCACCAGACATTCATTGACGTCTGGAAGAGAGAATTGGCCACTTCTGAGAAGGCATACATGTCTAGTCTTGTAGTCTTAGCCCTTGAGCATTTTGCCAAGTACTCATCCATTTTCTAACAATGCCTGCCATGTATGATGAACTGTTCTGGCACTTGAGGTCATGTGCAAGAGAACCCCCTCAAATTCATGTTTGCTCATCTACCAGCACCTTCTCTGTGTTACAAGCAGGCAGCAATAAGGATTGAGGCTCCTGAAGTTTCAATGTTTGTAATGCATTTAAGAGCCTTCCTGGCTACAGAGAAATCATCCTATCAGCCAGTCTGGCTAGGAGAAAATTGGCCTATTAACTTGGTTGGTCTCAGTTGTAAGCTTGCCACCAAGAAGTGCCAATGGGCATTCCAGCTGACATCTGGCAACTCAGAAGCTATATCCAAGTATATCTGGTAGTCAACATAGTGCAAAGAGTTTATTCACTTACTACACTCCTTGAGGGGCTCATCACTCCAGTCCTTGCAGTCTCTCTGCTGGTTACACACTTTGTTGATATCTATGCATTCTCCACTCCTGCACTTGAATTTGCCAGGTCCAGAGCACTGAATAACTGACATAAGGAAGATCCGTGAGGGTAGCCACCAGCTTCAACAGATATCCTGCAAAGACTTCATTCTTGCTGAGTTTTACACCTACCATTGTTRCAATTTGCTTCATCTGTGCCATCCAGACAATCTCTCACACCATTGCATTGCCTACTCCCATGGATGCAGTTCCCATCCTCACATCTGAACTGGTCTGGCCTGCAGGTCCGAGAAGCTGAGGACACAGCCATCACAGACTTTTACTCCTGAGGTTTACTGAAGCAAAGGAAATTAAAAAAAAAAAGAGGGGTCGAGCAGCACCTCCCAGAGAAGGGCCGAGCGAACTTACGGCAGTTGATTTCATCGCTTCCATCCTTGCAGTCGGGATCTCCATCACAGCGCCACTTTTTGTGGATACATTCACCCGAGCCACACTGCACCTCGCTGGCAGGGCACTTCACAGAAGGTGCAGGCTGGCGGCCACACTGCTCCAGGGACTCRTCCGAGTGGTCAGAGCAGTCAGCATCATCATCACACACCCAGCTGAGCGGGATGCAAGTCGAGCTCTTGCACTGGAACTCATGGACTCCACAGGTAGGAGGTGCACACTCCAGCTCGTCACTACCATCACTGCAGTCATCCTGACCATTGCAGACAAAGCTCTTGGAAATACATTGCCCACTGCTGCATGTGAAGTCTGCTGGACTGCACGTCACGTTGCCTGGGGTAACGGGAGTAAGAGATTAGTACAATTAATCACAGCAAGGCTGAATTTTGTGTGAAGATGTTTTGTTTTGCAGCTGTTGTTTTGTTTTTGTTAGCTGAAAGAAGATCTGCATCCTGTATGAGGCAAAAGGGAAGCCTAAATGACCACCTACAGGACACTTGGGTTCCACAGACCATCCTCCTTGCCACTGGACATTTTAAGTGACAGGCATCACATTTGAATTACTGAGTGAAAATAACCTCCTGGAGTAGCTAGGCTGTCCTGCTCTTCACATTGCAAGCCTTTCAGAAAACAGGGTCTAGCCCTGTGAACCAAAGACAGAAGGTAAGAGAATTGCTAACTCAAGAGTACAGACCAAGATTAAGGCAGTCTGATGGTCAGCATATTCTGTAATTTGAAGGGTTTTGTGCTGGTCCCCAGGACAGCAGTGGCTCATTTGCCAGGACTAGTGACAAAAACAAACCAAGATCTTGCCCGAGTTGATCCCATGGTTAAGCACACCCATGCAATTTATGTCAGTACAAATTATGCTGGTTTAATAGCAATGTAGCAGACAGCTCAGTATGCCTAGGCTCACRGTTTTATCAGCTTCATCAGAAACACTGTCTGTAGATTTATTTGTAGATTAAGGCATTAGTTTGCTGAGTAAGRTGGCAACTCCACAGACACACAGCAGAAGTCTGGAGATCTGTGTAACCTGGCTATCCAGGTTGAGTGGTTCTGACAGAAGCCAGCCCTGTGGCTTTGTTATAGCAAATACACTTCAGGACACCTCAGAAACTCATATGTATGCAAATTCTTTTCAATAAGCCAGGAATGCTGCACTCTAATGCTGCAGTGGCAGCTCTACTTGTGTACCAGCCTGAACTTGCCACCCAGGCACCAGAAATCCAGCTTCACAGATATTTCAGGATAGGGCTATAAAGTAGATCAGCTATGCCCTTTCTACACTTTTAGGAGACAATTTGTTAATGTAAGCAGTAATTTCAGAAGCTCTACAGAGAACAAGTTCTGACAGCTGGCTTGCCAGGTGACTAATTCTACCTGTGGCTACTGCCAAAATTRGCAGAGAAGAAAGACACACATTAAAAAGCTTACATTGTTGTAGCTCTTAACTCAGCAGGATAGAGGAGTGTTAGAAAAAGTTCACTTTAAGTGGCTGCAAAACAAGATGCATGTAGAAGAGATACTGATACTATCAAAAATTTATCTTCTCAGGTATACTGCCCAGCTAGCTCCTTTCCAGGCAAGTCAATTTCGAATAGAGCTATGCAGCCACCATTTCTCTCCTTACCACAATTCTGTTCATCTTCTTCACTGTCACAGTCTTTTTCACCATCACACTTCCAGGACACTGGGATACACTGAGTTGACTGAGGACCACAGCTGATTTCATTTACCCGACACGTTCTCGTATCTATTGGAAAAAAAAAAAAAGTTTAAATTAAATCTAAGAGCCACTGATCTTGGGTTTCAGCATTTGTGCTGAAAATCGAGACTGAAAGGCTTCAGGTCTGGACAAAGTTGCAGTTATTTAGGTGCCAACATCTGCACAAATTGATGGAAAAGGCTGTAYTCTTCTGCAGAGTTCAGTTAAAACAGATGTTTCCTGTTCCTAAGAGATTAGAATTTTAATGGTAACTTTGCAGTGGTAGTTCTGTGATTGCACACCAATTACACTGTAGCAGCTTGAGCTACAAAAAGTAGTACTAGGGAGGAGGAGTAGAGCTAAAGTGCACTAGGACTTGGAGCTGAAGTATTCCCCACTGTGGGTCTTACTAATACAGGAAAATGACATTTCCTGGATCTATATTGCTTGATGAGTTACGATACTTCAGACCAGATCTGCTAATCCTGAGACCTCACAGTCAAGCCTCTGCACTGCTGCTCCCCACACCCAACATAGAGTCAGATACTCAGTCCCTACTACCTCTGGTAGTATTGGGACTGCACCTGCAAAGCAGCTGCCTTRGAGAACAGCAATCACTTGGTGGACAAGCCACAGTGACAGTCAGGCCTTGCCATGTTCTGCCTGCGAGTAAAACCTGGTACTTGCTATCCYTTACAAGCTCAAGGGTGCCCACTCAGTTCTGCATCTTATTAAGCCGTAAAAACTCTCCTCAAAACCCTGACCAGGCCAAGCACTTAGGAAGGTGTTCCCCAGGACAAGCCCATCCTTGCTTCAGGAGGAGAGCCAGCCTGGCAGCAGGCCAGAGGTCAGAATTCTGCTCCCCAAAGGCTTGGGCACACCAGGGCTCACTCACGGCACAGCTCGGAGCTCTCGTCGGACGCGTCCTCACAGTCGGGGTCCCCGTCACACTGCCACCGGTTAGGCACACACTGACCACTGAGGCACACAAAATCAGATTCGGCACATGTCTTCTTCACTGCAAGGGGAGGAGAACACGCTTGTTTAGGCACCAGAGCTTGGCTGATTTATTGCCAACAGGGATCAGCTTCATTGCCCTAGAAAGTTGTCCAATATCCTTGTTTCGTGGATGCCTGGTGTCGTCCCCCACCAACCCAGCAAACAGTGCTGCTGAACGTTTCCTACAGAGTTTTTCTGTGCACAGAGAAACATTTATATCCATCTAATCAGGCACTGAAGGACCACTATTGCTAAGGAGACTAAGCAGGTTAGTCTATTTTAGTTGCTGCTTTGAACACTCAAATTAACGTGAAATCTCCAAAGTGAGTTAACATAAGGTCAAAATATTAATATTTAGGTTTTGAACTCTGAGTTTATKGTCAAGGCATTTGATTTGTCATTACAGAAGCATGGTACTATGTAACTCCRGGGTAATAGTTTAGGTCTGCTTGAGGAGACTGGCAGTTCAACCACACCAGTGATGGATACAGAGTACGCTTTGCCTGGTCTCCAAGTAAATCTAGTCATCTATCTTGGCTTCTATGTCTGCTTAAAGCAAGGGTTGGCAGCCAAAGCTAGACTTAATGTTTATAGGAGACACAGCAGAATCACTTTCACATATAAAACAGGGCTTTTAACTGTGGAACAGCCAACAGCAGAGTACTAATAGCAAACATTTTCTATTATGTATTCAAGAAACAACTGAGAACAGGCTTATAATCTGTTCCTGTCAGTCATCACTCTCACAAGTGAAGAATTTTGGTCACAAGCTTTGTCTCAGTTGCCAATTTCAGTAGAGTTAGATAACACTCAGGAAAATTCAATTGCCTCAGATGGATATGAGGAATCAAAAGGGGTTATTCTAAGGCATTTGTCTTTGTATTCCGACTGCCAGAAGTGCTGGACAGGATAAGCATCTCTCCAGCTATCCACTGTTAAGTCCCCACTTCCAACTAGCAAGTACTACTACAGAGGTATTACTTTGATTACTTACCACAAGAACTCTCGTCACTGCCATCTGAACAGTCTTCATCACCATCACATTTCCAGACTTGAGGAATACAGCGTCCATTACCACATGCAAATTGGGATTCTTCACATTTTGCTCTCGCACCTTCAATGAAAAAGGGAACCTCAGCCTCAATACTATTAAGCAATACTTTCTAGCTTTCCCCACTGACCAAGAAGCTACCCAGCCTAATAAAGAGCATAACACCAACATGACACCAGATCTGAGCTCCGAATCTTGGCAGTCACCTTATTCAATCGTGAAAGTAGAGCCAAAAGCYTTCCTTCACAGTACAAGTGCAGACTTTAAGCACCATAACCATCCACCTGCCAAACAGCAGCAAACAGTCTCAGTGTTATTCTTACTGTTTTGCTCTTCAARACAGGGACAAACCTGAGAAAATATGTGCCCACAATTACCTCTGCTGTCTACCTAGCATCACATTCTCAAAACTCTTCAAACTTTAAGCAAACTGGTTTTAAATTTGATTAATGTCAACCTGGATTAGCATTTCAATGCTCTGCTGCTAGCACATTACAGCAGAATCCCCAAGACATCTCTAAAGGTAGCTTAGATAACTGCTTTGTAGCTGAGCAAGTTTTCATGCTTTATGCTACTCCTCAAACAGTGGCACCTAGAGACATTCACTGGCATACACCAAAAGAAGTGTGATGCTAAAAGAGCAAAATAATTTATCACTTCCTTCTGGAATCAAGTCCATTGCCTCAAAACTGGTAAGTCTTGATCTGTTAGTATGCTTGAGTRAGATACTGCTTTCTGCAAGATCCTTACAGGGCCTTTTCCAGAGTATCCTCAGCTCTACCACTGTATGACCCCATMCCTCAAGGGGAACGTGCTTTATCTTGGAAGCCCTGTTACAACTGCCACTAAAAGCAGCAGCCTGCATCTTCAGCAGCTAAGCCAGAGCTGTTCCACTTAATGCAYGCAGGCAAGTGTGTAAGATTGTGCATCAGTATTGGCTGCACATGCCTTACAGCACGATGCAAGACTCCTGATCTTTCTTGGTTTATTGCATCATTTAGTGAGGGTGCTTTTTCCTGGCATTCTAGAGCTCAAAGGGCATCAAATTTTAGTAGAGTATCATCTGCTGTTTTATATCCTCTCTGCATGACATGCAAAATGCAAGGCAGTTTGCAAGCAGAAGGGAGGTACTCAGCCATTTTACATTATATTGGCTAGCCATCACACATGAGGTGCTCACAAATGCTGGACAGTACAAGCAAGAACAACATGAGCAATCCCATGTGCTGAATGTCTCGTGAAACATCACCTTACTGAGTTCTGCTAATGTTTTAGTGGCCTTACTGGAGGAGTAAAGCAGTAACCTAGTTGTTAGAACAAAGTTAACAACTTTTTTTTCCATGGGAACTGTGTTCAAAAAGTACCAAAAATCAGAACATCAGTTCCAGTGTATACTGTTTCCTTTTCTGGTGGGGAATTACACCAGCATGTGCTTTCTAACAACGTGGTTTTGTAAAGCTACTACTACTACTGCTTGGTCATGAGCTGCCAACCAATTAGCATGCCTTGTGCTAGACAAGACACCTAAGAGTGGGAGTAGATGCCACAATTAGAAGCTTGTTCTAAGCCTGATACCTTGCTGTCCAGCAACCTTGAAAAGAAGGTTAGAGTTGTGAGCCCTGGTCACATATTTCAGGTTTTACTGTACTGCTACATAAAATATGCAACAACTGACTCCTGCTAGTTTTGGGACTTTCTCATCCAGGCATTCAGAGTGTGAACAGTCAACCTTTCCCAAAATAGCACACAGATATTAGATTAAGCCTGCCGCTCAGGAGATCCCAAAATAACTCTGTGGTCCTTAGTTACTCTATTTCAAGCTAGAATAACGAGAAAAGGCTTGCTAAGGCTGCCTGGTACATTGTGACTTACAAACGTAACATCATWTTGACCAAATGCTACAGGGAAGCTGCACACAAGGCTAACCACGGCTGAGCTTGGAGTAACAGCTATAACTTTGTAATTACAACCCTAACAACAAGCCATTCCAAGAAGATATCATTGCTTCTGCAGCTGGTACCAAGTGAAATGTCAGAGCAACTACTTTTAGCCCACAAACAAGTAAAAAAAATCAACAAGACCTAATACCCACACAGGTGCACAAAGGTAAAGGTCAGCATCTGCTACTGCTCCTGTCAGCCTCTAACAGCCACTTGAAATGAGCTCCAGTTGAGATGGTTAGTTACAGCAAGTAACTCTGATCCCCTGTCTCACACCAAGCACTGTTCTCCAATGCCARGTAACCATTTAGTTGGATATTACCCAGTCTAATCCACTGCTGTTTGAAGCAATGGAGTCATACCTCAGCTGCAGCTTCAGTCACTAAACACCTAATGCCTTTCAGATCAGCATCAATTAGCCACTAATTCAGTGGCTTCTCTGTATGTGCTCTCCATACAGTAGAAGCACCTTCACACATTTTCTCTTCCTTGGAATACAGCTCGGGCTGAAAAATGCTGAGAACCCGTAACATCAGAGCCTGTGATGGCTAACACACATTATTTTACTGTTCCCCAGGTAACTCTTACTAGAAGTTGGCTCACAAGCAGTAGTGGGTGTAGGAGCACAGTTACACTGACTACCCAAGTTAAAACACCTTTCTCCATATCTCTGCTATCACTGTTAGTCTCAGCCCCTTAAGCAAGTTGCCAGATTACTTGTCTGGGCAGCTTCAAACATGTGACACTTGTGTACTGTCATCTGACACCAAGTCCCAGAAAAGCTTCCAACCGCGATTGGGAAACCTTTCSAGAGCTCATCTAGGAACTAGCTTAGATTTTTCCCAGACCGTGGCAATTGCAGCTACTAGTAGAAGAGAGCTGATGGGGGCACTGACTCAAATTGAAGGCACAATCAGGATAACTTGGTCGGCTGGCCTACTAATAACCCTCCACTGTGTACCTCTTGTGAGGATTTCTGAGCACAGTGAAGTAGCAGCTTCAGTGACAGCCAGCTTGGTCCCTCATTCCACACCTGTTTAACCATGTCTGTTGTGGTCTGGGCATGGAAGCAACCTGACTGGGAGATGAGACTTRGCAGACATTTCTCCTCTCTGTCTCTTTGTATGAGGATTGGATACAACAATATGCTGGCAGGGCTCTACCTGACATACCTGGTTCCTATTATAGACAACACCGCCAAGATCAGACACTCAGGCCTACTTTAGGACAATAGTCAGGAGATTTAAAAGCCATACGACAATGCAGGCTGCAACTGCCCACCTGGGAGAGCAGGCTGGAGCTCAGCTTCTCAAGGAAGAAAAGAGTCAGCCAAATGATTACTACCACCATTTAAGAGTAAAATATTTTTAAACGACCATCCAACTGGCCCAGAGTGCAGGACCCTCGCCGACAGGGGCAACAGCTCCCACGSCGGGAGGCAGCCCTGGAGCCGGCCACGGGCAGCGCCGCCGGCGAGCGCCCAGCCCCGGGAGCGGGGATCCAGCGCCGGCAGCACTCAGCCTTGCCACCAGATGGAGATCCCTCACGGTGGCTACCCGGGACCCCGAACTAGAGCCATGCCAACACCGCTGGATAACACAAAGCCCAAGTTGCGCCGCAGTTTGACAGCACCTTAACGCCGCCAGCTTCCCGAGCGCGCCTCTTTCCCCCCTCCACAACACAGCCTCAATCCCCCACGACCCTCTCGCGTCAGCCCCAGCCCCTCAGACCCTCCCCCTTAGCATCGGTCAGGACGCCGTGCCCCTCCCGCAGCAGGCGGGGGGCTCTCGGGGCTCGGTCCCCCCTCACGGCTCCCGGGGCCCCGGGGGGAAGGCGGCGCCTCGCCCGGCACGGGGGGCGGCGGGGCCGGCAGCGCCCCCCTACCCACCCGGGCCCGCCCCGCTCCCCCCGGCAGCCCGAAAGAGCGGGAGAAAATAACGAGAGCCGGGCAAAAACGAAAAGGGCGGCGCGGGAGACCAAACGCCRGCGGCGGGGAAGCCGCCCCCGGCGACGTCCCCGCTTTTCCCCCGGTCCCGCACTCACCGTCGGCGGCGGCTCGCAGGCAGCCGAGGGCGAGCAGCAGCAGCAGCAGCAGCGGCGCCCAGCACCGCGGGACCGCCCGCCGCCCCTCCGAGCCGCGTCCGCCGGCCCAGGCGCCCGGGTCTCCGCGCTGCCGGTCCAGCCGCATCGCCGCGCCGGGGACGGGGTGCGCGGGCAGGCGAGCGCTGCGGGCGGAGAGCCGAGGAGCAGAGGCGGCAGCCGGAGACATGCACGGGGGGGAGGCCGTCCCCGCGGCGCTCTTATAGCAGCCGCCCGGCCGCCCTGCGCGCCCGCTGGTGACTCACGGCGCCGCGCCGGGCCCCGGTTGGCTCTCCAGCGCCGCCCGCCCCCGCTGCCTCCTCCGCCGCACCTGCGGCCGCCGCGACGCGCCCGCACACCGCTCTCGGCGCGGCTCGGCGGGGCACGGGCGGCGCGGTGAGTGGCGCTGCGGCGGCGCGGAGCGGCGCGGTGCTGCGGGCAGAGCCCCCCGTGTGTCCCCCCCCCACCCCACCCCTCCTCCCCAAACCCGGCCCGGCCCTCCTTCCGCAGGGCGGGGACGGGCACGGTGCGACCCCGCCGCCAGACCGCGCACCGGGCGCGGCGGAGCGCGGCGGTCCCGGCGGGAGAGGGTCGGGAGGCGCGGCGGTAGCGGCGCCTTTGTTTCCCCTGCGTGTCCCTCGTCCGGCCGCGGGGAGGGGGGATGCGGATCCCCCCGGTCCGGGCGTGCCGAAAACCCGCGCTGAGCCCTGGCTGCCGCCGAAAAAGCGATTCTTCCAAGCGGTGCCCGCCGCCCCATGCGCACATGCTGGCGTGTTTGTGCGGTTTTCCCTCCCTCTGTAGCGGAACTTGATTTAAAAGGAAGCAGGCGCGGCTCTAGAGGAAGAAAAAGGACTTCTCCTTCTGCGGGATCCGATGGAGGGATCGTAGTTAATTAGTAATTTTGCAGAACGCTGTGTGTAATTGCAAGCTCGACCTTTTATTTAAGGAGGAGAGTTGGTGGTTTTATGCCACTTTTGTGGCGGTTTGTACGTCCAATTATGTCTCGGTGGAATGTAGATAGAAAAGAAGGGCTGCTAAAATGCAAAGTTCGTACACGCCACTCTTGAAATTCTAAACTGTGCTTTCTAAAATATTCTGCTTTTTTTTAAAAAAAAAAGTATTTTTATGGACTTGCTGGTTTATGGTGGTACTGTGTGCTGTGCTTTTAATACTGTTGTGCAGATATAAACCTCAGCAAGGAGCTCCATCCAAAAATGACGAAAAAGCTGGTTGCTGTTTCTTCCCTTGAAAATGAAGTCCTGATTTATTAGCCGAATACTTTAAGTCTTCTCCAGTAACATGAATGATTCCTCTGGTGAAGCGAGTATCTTTGATTTTCCATGTTTCCTCAATGTCATAACATATTTCTTTGTATGTTATTTGCAGAGTGAAGCTCTTTTTGATTCACATCCAGTTGTGTCATGACTACACTAAAGACAAACCACACTACTGCATGAACAACTTTGGAGTGGATTTTCTCTTGCAATTCATGTAATGAATGGCTGCACATGTCATCGAAACGGGCAAACAGTTGGTGTGTCAGAGACTTGTTTAAAAAGTCAAGATTTGGTTTCGTGTATGCTGAAATACATCTGGGGATTGTATTTCTCATACGTGTGTGAATATGAAGAGAGCAGTTCCTAGTGTTTGCCTTCCTACAGCCCTTCCACCTCGTGGCCTCAGGGGCAGGAACTGCTTTCCCAGCCTGCCTGGTATGTGGCATTAGATGCTACAGCCTTGTTTCTTGCACACTTATGCTGCTGCTTCAAGGAAGAAAAATCTTTTGTGTACAAAGGGGTTGACTGGGGTCCTCAAGAAAGTGGCTTAGTGTAAGTAGTGTGTTGAAAACATAATTCTCTTTCCAGATCTTCAGCACAACTTACTGCCTCCAGTGCTCTCTGCTGCAGGGCCTGCTGTGCTTTGAGCTGAGCAGCACTTTCGTAAGTGTCCTGTTGTCCTTACAGAAATATTTTATAAGCCATATCCTGAGCGCAGCAATACACAAGAAGACTCCACCCATGCAGAAATACAAATCTGGACATACCTTGGTGTATCCTGGTAGCTGATGGCCTTCCTTGTCTTTGGAAGATATGGTTACACTGGAGGGAGAAAGATTTTTCTTTGTGCCCTGCATTTTGGCTGCTCTGTGAGGAACTGCACCTGTCTTTGTGATGGGGGTCCAACTTTCTATCTGGGATGTACCTAGCTCTTTGTACACCCCAGGGTTTGGACTCCAAAGCAGAATTTGGTATAAAGTAATTTTTACGATTAAAGTGCTTGAATAAGTTATGCATTTTATAATCCACAGGCTTTGGTGGAATGTCCATAAAGGGATCTCAGGCAGAAAAGTTTTCTTCATCCTTAGCACCATCTTTACAGGAAGTCTGTTCAAGAAAGGGGCATGAATCCTGCTGGGTGCTATGAGATGGTCAGCAGGATGGGAGACATCTGCACTGAGGTTTCATGCCTTTGCAGCAGCTATAGTCTTTCAAAGGCTTGTGCCATCTGGGAATGGGAACGTATCTGGGGGGTCTGCAGTGTGTATAATGGATAGACAGTCACTTGTTCATACAAGGATTCAAGCCAGAATGTATCTGTACAGGAAAAGAGAATAAAATTGTGGGGTTTTGTCTGCTGGGGATACACACACGTGGGGGAATAGCAGCCCTGCTGTGCCAGTGACAATGTAGGAGCACAGCACCCAGGATGGCCTAAGGTTTAGGAAGGGTGCTGAGTTCTGTAGGGAATGTGAGCTGGCTCTTGTAATTGTAACTCCTTTATTCATTTTGTCTGGGAAAACTCATTAACATTTACTTTGCTTTCGTTAGTGACCTGCAGTCTTTGTTTTTTGCCATGTGAGTTAAACTTCTTCAGCTTTGGGGAAGTCAGGCAGCTGCAGACAGCAGGTGGATAAGCAAGGGCACAGTCTCAGTACAGAGATAGAGTGTGAAGGGAAACCTGGCATTTCCACCTCAGTCAAGCAAGTTCCCATAGTCAAGTGGTATGTGGTATTAAATATTATACATAATTGTTTTATTACTGCTAATTGTTTTAACGAAGTCTCCAAGTCTCCACCCTGTTTTCTGGCTGTAACTGGTGAATATTCTTGAATATGTGATGTTCCATTGAAAAAGCTGGAAAGTACTGCCAAGAAGCAAAGCAAACCACTTAGGCGTTGCCTTCACTTTAAAATATGACACAACAAGAAAAGGCATCATATTACCTTTCCTTTTGGGAATTGTGGAAGATATTGGCTCCCCGAGACTTTTCAACATCAGTTCACTGGTTAATACGTTTGGACTTATGAAAAAATGGATAAGTGGTCCATCCCATCCTTTGGTTTGGATCCTTTGGGATAGTTAATTTACTCTGTTGGCTATAGAGTGTAAAGTCAACTTACAGGAAAAAATAAAGCACAAAAAGGACCTTCTGGATTATACATAACATGAATTCAGCGTGTTTTGTTCCTTTCTCTTTTTGTCTTAAAGACCACATAGCCTCCATTTCTAAGTGAATTCCTGAAGCACTGGGATTACTAATTCAGCCTCAGGTCTTAAATCAATGGGACTTTTTGCCTTCAGCTCCTTTGGTGAAGGACACGAAGTGAGGATGTGTCTACAAATATTCAGCCTAATCTAATAAAGAAAAGGAAGGCCTCATGGGTAGAAAAAGCAGCAACTATGTATTATGGGATAATACCCTGCGTTAGGATCAGTTGCAGAAATATTTTCTTCATTGTGTGCTGGCATTAAAGACATTAACTGCTCATGAGATTGTATGCCTGAACCTACAGTAGATGAAGGAGGTGTGTTCATGGCTATATTTTGGATGTGCAGAGCCAGAATCTGTGTTACTGACTTCAGAGGAGTTGTACAGAGGATGAGAGAGAGAGAATGCATCCTTTGGGAATAATTTAAAATAGGTATGTGCATGAATCCTGATTCATGGTTGCATGTCTGTGTCTGAGGGATAAATTGGCCTATTTTTTCTTTTTTGAAGGGTTCTCTGCAAACTGTGTGAAGGTTTATACTCTTGTTAAAAAGTCCTGCTCATGTCCATGTTCTGTGTTCTGTCTGCAGCTTTACACAAACAGAAGGGGAACAAAGAAACGCATACACAACTTTCCAGTAAAACTGCACCATTCCTGTGGTATATCCTCAGGATATCTGGGAGTGAATCAGGACTCACAGAAAAGTCCTCTTTATCCACCATCATCATCTGAGCTGTAAAAATGAGGCATAACTTAAGTTTTACTGGTGATTTTCATCCACTTTTTAAATATTTTTTTTTGATCATTAGTAGCACAATAAACGTTAAGTTCATCTCTGAAGGAGGCTAGAAAATACTAATTTCTTTTGGCTGTATTCTTCACAATGGCTAAAACAATGGATACAATTCCCAGTGTCAACACTAATTGGAATTTGCTGCTGATTTCTGTGAGGACAGGATTTCCTCCTCTGTGCTGCAAACTGGTCAGTTTTCTTTGTATGGGCACTTATTAATGGAGCTCCCCTGTTTGTGAGCATGTAAACACAAATCCATTTTTCTTAGTGTGACAGTATTAGAAGGCTTCATAATAGCTATGTCATGTTAGGAACAGAACCTTGGAAGCATTTAATTTGTTTCCAAAACACAAGTTCACATTTCATTAGTGGTACTGTGCAGTGCGTAAGCCTGGAAATTAGGGAATTTTAATTCATGCTTTGGAACCAAATTTTCCATTTTGTATATATATATATATATATTTTATTTTTTTTTTACAGTAATATGTGGTAAAACTTTAGTTGTGAAAAAAAGAGCCTCCATTTCTGTCAGATGTGGCTTCAAAATATACTCTTACCAGTTTTGGAGCTGTGCACTTTAAATATTTATCTTTAGAAATGAGGAACTCTTTAGAATATCATGCCCTTGTGTGACACCAATTCTGTATGCTCAGTAATAAACCAAATAAAACTTGATCTTGCTGATACTGAAAGATTTATTATACATAAGCTGGAGTATATTCTGATTGGATTTTCCTTTGAGAAAACCTGCTAGGATGAAAATGTAATCAAATGCCACCTGAAGTGCATGCTAGTAAAGTTTTCYAGTGGAAAAAGAGAAATTTGAAGTTTGTTTTTCTTTAATGTACACTGTATAACAGTCTATATGTCCCCCTTCTACATGCATGCACATGGTAAATCTGACATTCGTGTTCCAAAAAACTCTACAGTGGAGAAGGATATTAATATTTATTTTATTCTTTACTAAGGATGAAAAATAATGTGGTGTACGTTAGAAATAAGAAATGTGGTTAATTAAGTGAGTTAAAACTTGTGATTGTGGATTTGTGCCTATAGAGCATAGAAAATAGGAGGGGGAGCAAGACATTACTGGAAAGTTTGGAGTGGGCCATGATGCTCTTGCATTATTTTGGAGCATTTAGATTTGGAGGATAACGTGAAAACAGAATACACTGTATTATCCTGAATGTAGAAATCCTGGAATATGTTCTTGGTTCACACAAAAGGCAACAAATATTGCAGAAAACCTGTGTGTCCCTCTGTGTAAGGATAAGCAGCARAGAACCATGCTGGGGAAATTCTCTCTGGCCTGTGCAGATAGACTGTGGGACTTGCTGATCAAAAAAAGAACAAGCTAAGGACTTGGTGAGAGAACTGCCCTGGGCTCATCAGTTATTTGGACTTAACAGTGGATTGTGTTTTCTATGTCCCATAATTCTTGCAAAAATGATTTGTTGTTACACTCTGCATTGCCTACTCATATTTTAAATGCAAATACCATTTTTTTCATCACTAAGGGTGTTGTAAATTCTTTCCATTTTCATTCATTAGCCCTTCCTCTTCCCCATATGTTTTGAGTTTCATGATCTTTTTTTGGATACTCTCGTTAGGGACGAGGTGTAATATTCGACAGGCAAATGGTCAAGCTTGTCTCTGCTGCAGGTGGTGTTTGGCAAGAAGTGGCAGACAGATTTACAAGCTGAGGAAATGCAATATAACAGCACTCCCTTACATTTTAACTTACATTGGAATTGATCAGTACTGATGCCTCTGCATCTATCTGCAAGATACTGTTGTTCTCCATATTGAAATATTGTTAGATTTTGCTTACAAGGAAATTGCTTCTGTGGAAGTAAATGATGCCATGGAATACAGTTTCTGAATCTATTTCAGTAATATGATGTGTATAATAAAATGTGTCTGCCTGTACCAGTACATAGACTCCATAGACTTTATTTCTGCAGGTTGAAAATCAGCTTTCTTAGGCCCGGGCCATCTTAGGACATCTCCAGATAGGATAGATATAAGTATAATCTATCTTTTTAAGGTCAATTGTTTCCTTATTACAACTGATTTCAAAGGGAAAAGGAGGGTTTCTTGATTATTTTTTGCTTACAATGAGACATTTACTGTAAATCTTACCAAGAGTACCCTGATGTCTTGTTTCTGTGTTACTCAGTTTCCTTCTAATTTACACACAGAATTTCTTTATCCTATTAGTTTTGTTCCTGCTGCTTCTGAGGCTGAGATTTGTGTTCAGTGACTGTGTCTGACATTCTTCCCTGTCCTGTCTTGCTCTCTCTTTTCCAAGCTAAACTAGCTAGACTCTTTTAGGCTCTTCAYGGGAGACCATTCCTCTGACCATTTTGTTTGGGATCATCAGGCCTGAATCCACCTTTCCTGGGCTTGACTGAACAGAAAGGTAGGTGGTGCTCCAGGGCTCAAAGAGCTCCACAGGAGAACTTTTTAAAGTCTTCTATGTTGACATTAAGCTGACACTGATCATTTTCCTTGCTGGAAGTACCTTGGGTGATGTGCTGTGCTATCCCTCTGGCTGCATCGGATGGTGTTGTCATCTCTGGTGTACATAACCCATCTACCCTTAAGTATTTATCTTGAGGAGAAAGTGTACCTTTATAATCAGAGGGGAGAAATGGACATTTCAGAGTTGTTTATACTATTTCTGTTATTTAGTTTGTATGCTGGTTGTTTGTTAGAGTGTGTTGTCCAACTTCATGTCCTTAATTTTGTTAACCTCCTAATTCCTAGAATGTTGGTGATGATATTTAAGATTGGTGATTTGATATTTGACCTGTTTGATAGGTCCCATGGGTGATCACCTCTTAGAAAACTCCTTTATCCTAAACTTTTCACCATTACTTCTCATATACCCTGTAAGCTATGTATATTACTCCATCTGGCAACTCTTTTACAAGTTGCCAGCCTTTCCTGCTTAACTAATAGTTTCCMAAGTTCATCTCATTTAGATTCTTTACTGAGTGRCGTGTTGACTTCATCTAGCTAATTAGTTGAAAAATTCAGATGGCTTATTGAAAGAAAGAGTGAAGTTAGCTGGGTACAGTCAGATTCTGGTAAATCCCAATTGCTTTCTCCCATTTTCCAAGCACACATGAAGTTTAAGAAGTTTTCTGTTCTGTATTTGTTCTAAAACTCAGTATATTATTGAAGTTGAGATTGTAGGTGACTGGCTGACCAGTTGGAGAAACTTCTCCCATTGTCTTCCTTAAATRTAAACAATGTTCATTTTGTTCTTCCAAAGCACATCTTAGGATAGAGACTGTCTGTGCCACCACAAGATCTTTGGCGTTTCAGCTCTGCTCCACTTGTACTATTTCCTTTTTTTTTTCCTTTAACCATCCTACACTTCATGGCATTGTCATTGTTCTGCTGAAAAGCGAATCAAATATTAATTTAATTACAGAGCTATGCTTAGAGGATCTTTGATTTTAGAATCATATTCAGTACATGTACAATGGGCTTTCTTTTTAAATTTATTAATACACATAACGATCATTTGAAGAAATCACAAACTCTTGAACGCTCTAGTTCTCTCAAATTTTTAAAATTTGATCTTTTGAAATAAACAACTTAATTCATTTGATTTAAGGTGAGTTGGCTGGTGATCATTCAAATAGTATTTTACCAGCTCTGATGTAGAAAACMTAATAGGGAAAAAAMCCCCTCAATTACAGTAGTGATGGTTTATTGGCTACCTGGTGAAGATACACCCATCATTCATGTGCTGAAGTAGCCAGAACTGACAGCAATCAGTAGTATGTTTTCTGCCTCTGGAAAGTTCAAGTAAAAATACAGGGTCCTGACATATCTTTCCCCCATGTAACACTGTGGAGCTGTGCCTGCAATCCTGTCTGGTAGCCAATATCAGACTCCAACTTTATCCCATCAGAATCTTTTTGTTCCAGACTGATTTTGATCTTCTTTTTTTTCCTGAAGTCTGTCACACCATTAGTTGGCAAAACTACTGCACAGTCACAAACATTATTTCAATTTACCTGAACTGTTTAAAATATAGGTATCTTTTCAAACCTGTGGTTTTGCCATGGTTACAATTTTATCATGTCTCTGTTATTCCTTGGAGATCCATTTTATCATGATCTTTCCAGTTAGTTTCAGTGTCAATACAGCATAGCATGTCCTGTTACACAAAGATAAATCTTATTTGCATATAACAAGTGATTCTTTAGGCTTTTCAACAGCAGTTACCTTCTCTATTTTTTTTTTTTCCCTAAGAATATTGCTGTGAACATACAGAACAGCAGCCCAGGACATCTAGATTCAGTTTATGGCCTGGCTTGGCAGAAATCTTTTTCAAATGTTCTTGTGCAGATCAGTTTTTTTGATGCCTCTTTGCCAAGTAGAATGAAGGAAAATATGTCCCCCAGTGTCAGAAGGCACTTCCAGGGGGTATATTTATCAATGCTTGGAAAGGGATCAAGTAATTTAGTAGCAAGTACAGTAGAAATAGTGACTGGATGGTTCAATCCTCAGAACAGCRGTCAATACATTGCCAGATTTTTTTTTCTTTTTTCAAAAATGAAACCTTAGAAAAAAAATTTAAAATACATCAACCATTTTGTAGAATAAATGCTATCCATGCCTTTCCCAATGGTTATCATTATTATTGGAGCTCTTGGCTTATTTTCAGGTAAATACGCACCACTATTCAAATTTTAAATTTATATTGATATTTGTAAAAGGGAATCACTGTCACCTGGAGAAAAGGTTTTGTTAATAATTTCTATTATGAGATCCTGCTTTCAGACTGGTGCTCTCATTACTATTTATTAACTTAGCAAAAAACTGCTTGCTCTTGTATTTCTTACCATATATTTGAAGGAAACTACCATATTTTGGGCATTCATTCTGAGAATTCTCAGAGCTTTGTTTCTACACTCCAAGTTTAGGACGTGTGATTTGCCATTTCAAAATGAGGTTGCCTGTGCTTTTTGACTCTCATTGTCACAAAAACACACTACCTTTTCCCAAGTAGTAGTATTAAAATAATGACTCTCTGATTTATACAGCTGTGATTTTCCTGCAGTTAGAATGGTTAATTCACCCAAGACCCCATATCATAACAATTATTAAAAATAGAGATGATGCAAAGCCAGTAATGGATGATGATAGAAAAGTAAGACTGCAGGAAAAGACACTGAAATAACTGTGTTAAATGGAGGACTCGGGAGATTTACAGACTATAAATAATTGCAGAGATAATGGTATAAATGAAAGAAGGGAATTACCAGCATTCTCAGAAGAAAGAAAGACAAGGTGCAATGGCCTGAAGCTGAAACAGGAAAATCTCAAGTCATAGGAGAATGTTTCTTGCAGTGAGAGTAATTGTGCAGTGAACCAGAGGGCAGTGCAGTGGCACTGCAGATGGATTATTGGGGCCACGAGTGTCCCTGCAAAGTGGAGCTGGACAGATTAGGTGACGTAGATGAGCTTCCCCAGCTGCTGGTTATTTCAAGAGCTTACAAAAGTCAATCTGTTTCTCTGCATCATCTTCATAAATCCTTCTACAGCTGCCAGTCATGTTGTGCCAATGGGCTGTCATGCTGGAAAGCATCTTTGCAGCCAGGATGGTGAACCCCAGTGGCTTCAGTGAGATAAGGGTCTATCTTGTTCCATTTTCTATTGAAATTAAGTGTGTTTTCTGCTCTGGTTTTCCCAGCAGGCCCCATCTTTCTCTCGCTGTTGCTCACTCAGTAGAGCAAGTTCTCATTATCATCTTCATTGTCATGTTCAAGTGCACTGCAGTGCTTATCTATTGTATTTATATCCATATCTAAGCATCAGCAAAAGCATCCAAGAAAGGTCCAGTGTGACCCTAACCTGTTTTTTTCTTCCTCCATTTGTTGCTGTCCAAGTGACACCATYTATTTCTGACTAATTCCAGCAGGTGAATACAGTTGTAGGGCTTAAATAGGCTCTACTTGGGTTTTTTGGGAGAAAATAATGAGTCAAAGTCTAAGTCTACTTGCATTTGGCTTGGATATAGCAGAAGCCCTTGTGGTGTTAACACATTCCAGGGAAAAACACCAAAAAAAAAAAAAAAAACTTGGGAAAATTCCTGATCCCTTTTTCTCTCCTGTTAGGAATTAGAAATTCTAGGTCCTCATCAGTGGAAATTGCCAAGAAAACCCACCCCTGTTTTATCTTTTTGGTTTTGCTAGGTAGTCATTCCTGTGATGGGGAAAAGCAGGAAATGTTATGCAGTGGTCTCCAGGCTGCCCACTGCTTTCAACAACTGGTACTTGATAGTTTACCCTTTTTCATGGTTGCTGCACTGCTCTGAGAAAGCAACAAGCAATGAGACTTCCTGCTTTTAACCTGAAAGTTAGCTCAGAAATGGTATTAGGCTCCAAACAAGCAGCCCCAGCAAGAAACTACAGCCTGGGAATGTGAGTGTTTAACTGCAAAATGGGAATGTGGCCAGGCTCGGTGCTGCATGCTGCTTTTCAGCTGGAGCTGGAAGGCCCATCTGCAAGGTTAAGATCAGAGCAAGATCCAGCCCTTTGTCAGCAGGCTTTAAGTGGCTGAAGGATCTACTCTCTTTATTTTGCAGGGAGAGTGTTCTTTGGTGCCCCCTGACAGGCTGTGTGCTCCACAGATATCAATAATTTAAGCTTTGCGACAGTTCTGTGAAGGAACTCGTGCATGTGAGCCTGAGGGACAGCCACATGACTGGTTCAGCAGGAAGGCATTTGCCATGTTAAGCTGCCCTGGTTGTTTATCCACTTCTTTGCTGCCTCACTGCGCCATGGAGTCCTTAGCACTGTTTTATTTGTTTTCACTTCTCAGTGCTGTTACTGTCTCAGAAGGTGGTTCTGGGCTAGTGATCCCCAGGAGCAGTGAATCTGAGGGAAAAAGCTTTGGGTTTGAAAAAGCTTTRGAGTTTCAGCTTTGGAATTTCAATTTAGGTGAGCACCTAAATCTCCCCAGACACCCTGAGGCTTGTCAAGCAAGGGTATTTCTTTTTCAGGGCCTCCCTGAAAATGCTCAGTGTACACACTGCCARCTGGGCTCCCTGCAAACCCTCCCTGGATARTGAGGTGCTGAATTTCTCCTGGGCCAAATGGATGACACCTTCTAGCAGAGGTCCTATCTCATCCTTTTTTTAGGGGAATGTTGGTATGAGCCTCTCTGAAAATGCTCAGTGTACACACTGCCAACTGGGCTCCCTGCAAACCCTCCCYRGATAGTGARRTGCTGAATTTCTCCTGTGCCAAAYGGATGACACTTTCTAACTGAGGTCCTATCTCATCCTTGTTTTAGGGAAATGTTGATATGAGTATTTTCTGTGCAGTTTTAGATGTGCTTTCCCTCATTCCAATTCAATTTGAATCCAGATTCTTCAGTACGGTCAGCACACATGTGCTTTATATTGGGGTACCGATTCTATGTTTGGACCTTAAGTAGAAGCATCTTGCTACTCACTCTGAAAGTTAARGACTTTTTATATAGTCAAACTGCAGGCCTCTGGTTCAGTCAATGTGTCTGGTTTTCTGCTTCCCACCCCTGTGTAACCGTGGGCCAAAAGAATTCTCGGAGCAGCATCTTGCCAGAGGTGCACCTGGCAGCTGCCTGGGTACAGCKAGCTGCTATATTTCTGATTTTATTATGGCTATAAAAGAAGCAACAAACCTTCTTCCCAGGCTCCAGTTTTGGCTAAGGATGTTGTATTATTTAGCTTTGCACTAGCAGCTGGATAAGTGCTTATAGGGTTGCTTAAATAATTAGTTTCACTCTTATTTTTGAAGAGTTTACTGATAAGAGTTCAGTCCGTTACTTTAACAAAAAGCATTTGTAATATCTGTGAATTGAAATGGTCTGTCAGTGTTGCAAATGTGTTGGTAAGCAACTGCATATCTGCCTGCATGAAGGTAGTACATAACATTCTGTGGGTAGGCTGGAGATAGACCATCCCAAGTGAAGAAAAAAATTCAAAAAATAAATATTTGTAAAGGTAAAGTGTAGTTGTTCCTTAGAAACCCAAAGTATAGGGAGGTGAATCACCAGAGAATTGTCTTACCTCTGTGACAGAATTAATTAACCTTATATACTATTATATACTATAATCTTATATACTATGCTGTAATAATTAATCTTACTATACTATTTTATAGTTATTTYCATAATTATTAATTATTAATAATAATTAATACTARTAACATTATAAATAAAATCCTAGTTTCTTCACTGAATTTTTTAAAGCTTTCAGTGAGACTTTTATCAGACTTGGGGGTGAGCAAAGGCTGATGTTACTATTTGCCTTTGTAAACTTACATTTGGYTAAGTGCAGCTGGTGGTAAGTAGTGCAAGACAGACCTATAGAAAAACTAGACTAGAACTGCTCCTCCAAAGTCATCTGATCCAACTCCTGCTTCTAGAGAAGGCTGATACCCCTAGTAACTCCTAGGTTGCTCTTGACATGGGAAAAAGCGTGTCTGAACATGTTTTTAAAACCTTCCAACAATGGAGAGTCCTGGTCTTTTTTCTGCAGCAGCAGGACATTATTGGCTCCTTAGTTTGTTATCTGCAGTTTTCCACCTGACATTTAAGGTGCACTAAGCCTTATAGAGAGGCTGTGCTAAGGAYGCAGTGTTTGTGTTATGTTTTGGACAAGATTGAGAGGCTGTGAGGGTGTCTTTGCAAATTCCAATGGCATAGTTTTATTCTTGGTTAAACAAKCCAGATGCTTACAGGCGTGCCTGTCTAATGTATGAAGAAATTTCCAAGGGCACTTTAGCTGAAGTAAAAACTTCAATTACAGCTATCTCGTGTGCCAGCAGCAGCCCTAGGATTATGCACAAATTCACCTGATGAATTGATCTGAATGTGACCTGGCAAAAAGCTCACACCAGAAGCCAGAGGGATCTGAGTCCTTTGAATAAAATGCCCAGTGTACACGCTGCCAGCTGGGCTCCTTACTTGCAGCAGTCGTGACGCAGGTGGGTGATGAAATCTACCCTTTCCTAGCCGGAGGGCAGGAAGCAGAGAGCAGGATGGCAGCCAGCAGCTTGCTCCCTTTCCCGTGTGCAGCTTTTCCCTCTTCAGCCTCCCACTCYGGTGAAAAGGAGCCAGCCAGACCCCTCTCAGGCTCATGTCCCAGCCCTCTGCTGTTTCCGAGGCAAAGTTTTCCATGACACGGTACTTCTGCACTCACGGATTGCAGGAAAGCAGGAACAAAGTCAGGTGACACCTACCCCTGTACTAGAGGCCTCTGCAAGCTCTAGACAATTATTTTGAAGTGTTTGATTCATGTGGTAGCAGATGGAGTCCTGTACTGCAGTTCCTCACTGCACCAGGCCACAGGGCAGAGAGCTGGCACAGTATTCCCTTCCCTGTCAGTTCCACCTTTTCCATTCAGTAGCTCCAACATGTTTGTGCAGAAAGGCAAGTTTTGTGTCACTGAAATGTGAACATCTCAAAAGTGTGTTTGCAGGGGCAATGTGGTAAAGCAGCATTCATGGCCAAATTCACTTCTCCCCTGTTCTAATTTCTAGAGGTGAGCTTCACACCTCTGATTTGAAAGGTCAGGCTAKGTAAGTGTTTATAGAGTTTGCCTCACCAGAAAGATGCCTGAGGTTGTTGTCCTCACTGGTAAGGTCAGAAGTAAAACTTATTTGAGCACTTGCTGATGGAGAATTTATTGTTTCTATACACTTGTGTTTGTTAGGTGGCTTGACGTAAAAGCTGCAACATTCTACTTCCACCTAAATTCCTTGATTTGAATAGTTATCAGCAGCAGAATTGCACAGGAGAGCACACGTTTTGAGAACAATGCCTCCATTATTACCTACTAACATTGTAATCTAATTTGAGTTTAAAGAAAGACCTACTTATTAATATCCAGTACAGTAGGAGAGCTGAATGCATTTTTCTAATACAGAAACACTGATCTCTGGCAGAAGGTCAGAGCAYTTGTGTTTCAGGTATTTTTGTTTCAGTGTTATTTACTTTGCCATTTTTAACTGGCACGAGATTTCAGTTGAATTAATATTTGTCTCCTTAGATGGGCTTTGTTTTATTTAGGTTTTGTTTGTTTTTGTTTGTTTTRTTATTTAAATGTTAAAAAGTTTGAAAAACACGATGCTGAAAAGACTTTGTTAATTAAGGAGTAATTCCTTATTTGGAACCAAATTTTGTGCCTCGAAACACTGAAGACACAAAGGAGCCTTAATTTTCTCATGATGGCCTAGATTAAGGATGATGTTGTAACTGCAGTGATCAGTCATGGCCTATATCAGGAGCTCATAGGCTCTGATGTATTTCCCATCAGGGCAAGGATGGGATTTGGGATGCTCTGTTGCCTTAGCTTTACAGGCTGAGGGAGCTCACAGCACAAGAGATTCAATAACCTTCCCAATGTCGTGGCAGGACCTCTGTGACAGAGTGAAGAGTTTGGGTAGGAGCAGTTGGGATCCTCTCTCTCCCAGTGGTACACCTGGATCCCTGTAAAGAGCTGGTGGATGTTCCCATATGGATCCAATTATCTGCATTGCATATTAAAAAAAGTGGCCACAAACTATTTTTTTTTCTAATGCAGTATGCTGCACTGGTGTAACGTGTAACAAAGTTAGATTAGCAGGAATTTTTTACCATGAAATGCAGCTAAACTGCAAATCTGGCAGGAATGCTCCTGTTTACACGTAAGCCCAGCTCTTGCCCTCCTTGGAGGTGATGGAAATCCCTCCATTTATGTTGTGGGTTCTTCACTGTGCTTAGATTTCCCTCTGTTCCTGTCCAAGTCACCTCCTAGAGGCATGATTAAGCCAGTCAGGGTAAAGATACCTATGGGGAGTTTAAAGAATCAAGTTTAGCTCGCTGGTTTTAACTCTCACTGTGAGCACTTATGTTCCTGGGTCACGTAGGCAGTTTTAAAACACTCCTTGCTCATTCTTATGCAAATCTGAATAACTGGTCCTCGAGCCAGATCTCAGTATACAGTGTGGCAGCTGGTACTTGCTCCCATTCCCAGAGGGGGAAAATAGTGATTGTGTATTTTTTGCTATTGGATTTTGTGCTACTGAGCTGTTTTCTTCAGTGCAGGCAAACTGTATTCAGCCATTAACTACAGTAGCTTAATTAAATAATTTGAAAGTTTCTGCTTTCACTGTGCTAGTTGGTAGGCTTAAATACATATTTTTTGGTGCCAATAGAGTTTTTCCCAGTTGTTTAATAACACAGAAATAATGGTATGTTTTTTAATAGAAGTTGATTTTCACAGTGCCAAGCTTGTGAATCATGCTTCCTAATTCCAAATTTAAAAAGGTATTATGAATACCAAGATGGCTGCAAGATACATAAAGGCAAATAATACAGACAATTTCTAAAAAAAAAAGAAGCAATTGCTTGTGACCAAGTGTGTGGGAAATTAAGTAAGTCTTAACTGGCCTTTCTTAACATCAGATAGCTGTTGCACAGTAAAGGCACAGAATTATAACTTAGTCAGAAAAAATCTCTGAATTCTTTTTGAGATATTGCATGTGTTAGTTGTACAGGTTTACTTCTCAAAGGAAATTTCAACATTCATCTAGCATGCAGATATTTGCCAGACACGCCTAAGTTGTCAGAATAGCTGCCTAACATACATGGTGTGCCTGTTCCCCACTTGAAATACCACATTTTGATTTCTGCCTAACTTGCACAATAGTAGGCCTATTTCTCTGTCCCATTCCTGTTCTGACTTTTAGATTACTTTTTCCTGCTGGAAGTACTCTCTAACATTTAATTACAGCTGCCATTTTCTCTCTATACTTTGTACAGTCTATTACTCTTATGCATAGACAGAGAATAGTCTTGCTTTTCAGTTTCTTTTTCTGCACTTATTTTCTGTTCTGTTTGCATAACCTTACATATTTTCAGATATATGGAGCTTTAGGGATACAGCTCTGTCAACAGGTCTTGGAGAGGAGAGAAAAACAGGAGGGGAGKGGAGGGAAAGGACTGAGTTAAGTCTCAGTTGTATTAATAAARTAATGCAAGTAGTAAAAATGCTTGCTTTTGTGTCAGCGGTGGTGTGGTAAATAATTGCAATATCCTCTCTGAAGTGTGCAGTAAGAACTGGGTAAAACCAAAGATGGCCAAGTTAGAAAAAATATTAGCATTTATTTATGTTGAACTGTGATTGAAATAATGTGGACTAAAATGCTCATTTACTGGATTACATGGTCATAATTTGCATAGGTTTATTGATGTCTTTTTTTAAAAAAACAAGCTTAGCTGAACAGGACTTTCTTAATGCATGGTTTCTTGAAAGAAAAAAATGGCCAAATTTTAGGTTTGTTTTATGGCCAATGTTTTAGGTTTGCTATGTGAGACATAGCTGTTACCAACTGGAAGACACATCATGGTGCCTCGTATGCATTGCAAACCAATGATAATTACAGGAATATTCCTGAAACCACATGGAAATGGGTGGTCCCTGCAGCAAGGAAGAGCCAAGCCTACACTATGATTTATTAAGGGTACACCATGCCAGAAGATGACTGTAGAGCTTGTACAATGCAGAAGGTTCCCATTGTCTCAGAAGGGAAGGCCAGGTGAAACACATGGCATTTGTGTTGAAATGTAGGATAGAGGCTTTGCAGCTACTGAGATCCTGTGGAGAGAAGCTGTAGCCTGCAGTCTGATGACACCCTGAATATATCTATGGCTGTGGCTGGCTGAGCTCATGCACAAATGCCCTCTGCATGTGTGTGCTCAGCTTCCTGGACACCAGCCAGCCCCAGTTCAAAAGCATGTTTGTGAAGCCTAGCCCAAATCCCTCAGCCTATGCATATAGCTTATTAGCTTGGGTGGCAGTGTCACCCCAGCAAGGTCACAAGGGTTTTCAGGTTGGTGCTGGCTGGAGGCCAATTAGATTGGTGTGCCAGCAAAGGGAGCTCCTGTGTACTTTTTGTAGCTCATTTGTCCACATCCCATAAGAGTTTACGAGGATAGGCAGTGACAAAGAGGTTAAGAAAAATGTGTAGAATGCTCTGGAGCTCTTTTGAACAAAACTATTTTTATTGAGCAAGCTTGTCTATTACTTATAGACTRGGTCATTAATATATTTTTAAAGGCCATGGAAAGGAAGGTTAAAGGCTTTTTTTTAAAGGCAGGATAACACACAGGTAAGGTACTCCTATGCCAGCCTTGTSCTGTGTAGGGCTTGCAAGCACACCTGACCTGCAGGGCTGCTTTACCCACTCTCAAGTTGCTGGCTGCTCCTGCAGCTGTCACTGTGCCTGGCTGCTCCTCCCTCTTGGAACCCTGGGCACTGAGAGTTTTAGACTTTCTGTGCTGACAGGCACTGACCCCCAAGCAAACACTGCATTTGACCTGAGGCCGGGGAGAAGGCTTCCAAAATTGAAYGACACCACTGGGATTGTGGGTGTGTGGTTTGAATAGAARTGTGTAACATCACATGGTGGAAAACTTAGAGTTCAAAGTCTTAGAATATAGTAATATATATAAAGCAAGATGGAGGATTTAGGGCAGAGGCCAGTCCT